>JAXGGA010002467.1:0-121739 GCA_038373865.1 Uloborus plumipes | reverse complement strand
TTAAAATTTAAATACGGTAATAAAGTATCCTTGCCGAGATGCTTCGAAAAAAAAAATTGTTTAAATCGGACTGTTCACTCAAAAGTTATTAGGGGTGACAGCTTGTTTGAACGGTTCAATGTTGAACGAAAAATTGTTCAAATCGAAAATGTAGATACGGGAATGAAGTATCCTTGAAAAGATCTTTCGAACAAAAAAAAGTTTGTTCAAATCGGACTGTTCATTCAAAATATTTTGACGTGTGTTAACATAGGAGTATTTTAGCAATCTATTGCAACTACTAAAAGAGTATTGGTAATTTTTGATAAGCGTTAACTTTAAATTTTTAATCAGCATAGTCTCAATTTAACCGTGTATGCAACACATCCGTTTAAGTCTACAGTGCGTGCATCCCCTCCCCCAATCGATCTTGTGTTTTCTAAACTTGGAAAGTAGATCTTCAGGTGATTTAGGTTGCCGACCACTGATTTATAGCCTCTTAAATTTGTTGCAGATTTGCAATGCCTTCCGAAGTAAATGGATTCCGACTCTGCCGTGGGGGCGCAGCAGCGACATAGAGCCGAACATATCCGGCAGAGAACTTGAGCCTGTCCTCAAACCGATATCTGAGCTTCTCCTAGAAGGACACCATCAGTTGCAAGAGAAGTCAAGTAAAGGAATACTTGTGGTCGGTAACGCTGCAGTCGTCAAAAGTCAACTCGTCAGCGCGCTTTCTGGCAAACACATGCTGCCTGATGCTGAGACAAATATATTTGAAGAGGAAGAACGCTTTGAGGATATCGTTACGGGTGATCAACTGTCTTTATATACTAAAGTCCCACGTAAATGTTTTTCGGGAGATACTATAATATGGGAATGGCCGACTTTTTGTGAAGTTATCGATCCCTTTCAAGAAATTGTCAATTGCTTTTATGTTAAAAAGATCTTTGAATTAACGGAACAATTGAAGTATGTATTAGTAGTACCTGAGTCGGACTTGACTTCTGAACAAGGAAGTGGGTTTATTAAAACGATTTCGAATTTCGTTAAAATATTTAGAGACGTCGAATATACACTAAACAGCAGCTTGTTTTTAGTAGTTACAAAAACTGGGGACTCGAAAAATGTTGACTACATTCGAAATATTATACAGAACATTCTAGCAGTTAATAAAGAAATTAATGAAAATGAAAAGGAATTGATTGTTGACCTGCAAGAAGATTTACTTTTGTTTCCCGAACCAAGTGAAGACAATGACAGTGATTTTTCAAATTTATGCACTTCTATAATTCTTTCTGGAAACTACTCAAAAATAAATGTGAATATGCTTGAAACTAATCTGTCGAACTTTGGTGCAAAATACTCTAACGGCCTTTTCAACCTGACGATGAGAAGATTTCTGAAAGTATTGTATGTGGTAGCTGTAACTATATCCAGTGCAAACAACTGTTTAAGCCTTAATGATCTGAATGTATTAACGAATTACCACTCACTAATTCAACAATGGATTTTCCAACCAGTGCATTACTCGCGTGACCAAAAGCACGACAAAAGTAAACACTTCCCTAGGCTTGAAATGCTGTTGAGACTGCAGCAAGTGCTTTCCGATGATCCGTTGTCCAAGGCTTCAAACGGAATTAAAATATTTAAGCGAGCGTTGAACCTTCTTTCTGAGTACGTTGATCCTACTTCTGGGCTCCAGGACTTAATCCATGACTACAGTCGCTGTCTGCAGCAACAATACCAACTCTTGACGTTGTTTCCAGCCATATGTGAAAGCGAATTACCAGACCTGAATCTCTTTCTGGAATTAATATCTAGTTGCCGTGAGAAAACTAGAGAAAACTTCCAACAGGTACTTGAAAATCTATCTGTTGATGAGGCCAAGACTGAGGAAGATTACTTCAAGGAGGCAATTCAGTACTTGATGATTCATTCCGATTCTGAAATCTGCAAGAAACAAATAGCGCTGGCCAATAAATGTTTAGCTGATATTAAAGAAGCAAAGAATGAAAAGGAAGCGCTGATTTATTACGTGAGCAGCTTAGAGTTTGATAAGCCACAAGCATGTATTTATGAAATACTTGGTAAGATATTTAGACGAACGGGTCAGTATTACAAGGCTATCAAATGCTACAAAATAATCAATAACCATTTTATGATTGATTTGTGCTTTAAAGAATGGTTTAAACAAGAAGGAAATAGCTACCTCATAAAATTGAAGCACGCTGAATATTTAGGATCAGTTGGTTTATTCGAATGCGCAAAAGAAAGTTTTTTTGTAGCGAGTGGCCTCACCACGAATGATGAATTTAAGGCAGTTATACTGGAAATGGCTGGGAAGACGGCACGTGGAATGGCAGATTTTAGAGGAGAATGTGTGAAGAGGGCAGGGGAACACGATTTTAGTCAAGTTGATGAGTCGTTCCTTTCAGATTTACTGAGCAGCAATTGTTTCTAGTATTCACAATTGACCGTCAGTTTGCGATTTGCTGAAGGAAACTTGATTCGATAGAATGCACGTTCCTTCTTGCCCAGGAAACTACACAGGTGTTGTAAAAAATAAGTTTTGATAGGTACTAGTGGAAAAGGGCATTTGAGAAACATTTTTGACGCAGAATTTGTTTGCTCTCGTCTACGCGTTATCGAGATAAAAGGTCTTAACCCATTTATGCCCAAGTTTTTTTTTACAATTTTTTTTCAATTTTTTTCTGCTTAAAAGTCTTACATGGAATGGTTTACATACATTTTAGGCGTAAAATAGATCGCCGTTGCCATATTTATTTAGTTATTTAACGTCCTGTTTTTCGGACACTGAGCAGATATGTGAGCAAAATACGACCTTACTTTTTTTTACAAAAGCCAGTAGCTTCGACATACATAAGGACTGCGTACTATGCGCCTTGCCTCCTCTACGACCTTGCTTGACTTGACTTTTTCAAAATAACCTTACAGAAAGCAACTGTGATCAATTTTCAGCAAATCATTTTAGAAAAAGTTTAATTTTATGGAAAAAAAAAAAGCTCGCAAAAAACTTTTACTTTCTGCAGCTACCCATGCTGAATCGTTGCTTGACTGATTTGTCTGAAAATAGCTGTCAATAAATAAATTCTGATGTTCAACTAGTGGTTTTATCTGGTTTTCTCAAGAAGAAGGACTGTTTAGCTTGTGAAAAACAGCTTTAGTAAAATGATATACCCATTACAGGTTTTTGTATGCAGTAACTAACAAGCGTCCCGTTTTTAGGCTACTGAGCATAAATGGGTTAATATAGATATAATATAACCAGAAACACAACTCCTTCAGTGAAAGCCACTGACCGCCATGAACTTGCGATACTTGAAGATGCAACTACCTCTAGCATCCTCTCTGTGAGGTAAAAATAGTTCGCGCATGCGCTTTGTGGGCTCTTGCCCCTCTTTTTCGGTGGTCTCGCTTGCACATGGAACCGGTTTCCGTTAGTGTATCTTTTGCAAAAAAAAAAAAAAAAAAATCAGATGAGCGATAAATTTTAACTTGGCGAGAAATTGATCACCCAATTTCACCGTCTGCATGTGCAGGGCATCTGTCCACAAATCGTGTGAAAGACATCTGCCATAACTCAATGAAATTAGCTAATTTGGTGACTTTTCTTTAAAATTTCGCCAGACCTTAAGACCTCATATTTCGATAACGTGGTCACGAAGACAAACAACTTATGTGTCCAGAAACATGTTTTACCATGCTCTTTCGATTGCTACTTATATTTATTTATTTATTTTCATTGTTGCACTATTGTATGGTTTTCTGATCAGTGAAATATGTTCAATAAATCTGGAATATTCTTATTTGTATGCTTATGGGTGAAAATTTTTTATTAAGATTACTTGTGATTTTAAAATGTTAAGCTGTTTTACATTCCATTGCCATTTTCAGAAGAAGAAAAATAAAAGAAAAATTAACTAGTTTCTGAGCGCATAGTACCTCATGTATGTTGAAGCCAGTGCCGTACTCAGGGGGTGGGCTGATAGGGTTGCAGCCCCCTCCGAAATTTTCAAAACGAATTTTTAAAATATAAGCTAAGTATTTTTTTTAATAAAATTTTTTTTCGAAATTCCTAATTGAGAGAAGCTTTCAGAACAGATAATTAAGTATTGAAAAAAAAATTAAAAGAAAGATTTTTTTCTGTTTTGACATGTCTATTTTACTGTATGTCATGTTTATGATTATCCATTTTGTTCATTTTTATTGCAAATCTATGTTTTAGAAATAACGATTAATGTTTTTCAGTCATCTAATTCTTTTAAATAAATTTCAGCAAATTGAATTGAAACTCAGTATTGGGAACAATAGTAAAATAAACTGCAAAATTAACATTATTAGAGCGTAATTTAAATTTACCATTCTCTGTGTCTATCAAAACGCTTTCTTACTAATAATTTTATGTCAAAAAAGTTGTTTTTTAATGTATTTTTGTCGACTTAAATAGGCATTGAAGCAGAAATTCGAGACATTTACTTTTCTTAGCTACATATCACAAGGTGCTCCCCCCTCCCCACTCTCAAAGAGTCTCGACTCAGCCCCCCCCCCCCCCCTGCCGAAATGATTTGTCTGCGTACGCCACTGGTTGAAGCTGATGGCTTCTAGAGAGAAAAAAAAAAACTAGTTTCTACGTTATTGTTTTATATTTAGTATGTTATGCTTTTTTCAGCAAATAAACGATTTAAAAAATAATTTTCTACTCGTTTCTATTGGTTAAGATACGCCAACGGAGGTGTTTAATTCAGTCAAAAGTTCTACTTTTAGTCACTGAAATTAATAGAATATGCAAAAAGAAGAAGAAAGCATGGGGCCAGAAAATACTTATATTTTTCTCAACAGTGAAAGTGTTGTAATAGTTTTCTAATATTATTTTTCTTTTCTTTTCTTTTTTTTTTAATGTCCGATTTCTAAAAAAAGTGAGGTCTCGTCTGATGTCACAAATGAAGAAACTTGGTGAAATAGAAAGAAATGGTGCAAAGTTAAGCCGATGCGCATCAGCCATTTTGGATCAAAACACTTGATTGAGTGGTTGAACCATGAAACATAAGATCCAAAATGCTGGCTCAGTGGCCTTACTTAAAGCCCCTACATAGAGGAGCCGACGCATCAAGATTAAGTTTCACCACTTTGGATCCAGCACGTGTTTGAGTAGTTGCCTTTTCTGGCCAGCAATCGCGTTTTGGTAATTTTTCACTCTGAGCAATTATTTGCAGCACGTGGATTTTGCAAAGCTTAGCAATGTGCCAAAACTTTTTTCCGGGAACCCTGCTCCGCAACAATGAATAACTGAAAGTAAAACAAATGAATTGTATAGGGGCCTTTTGGCCTGTCTATATAGCGGCCCTACCTGGACCGATTTCAAAAATTCTTTTTTTTTTTTTGCTTGAAAGGGTTACCTTCCCATTGGTCCCATCGTCTCGTAGTGCGGTTTGACAATGGAATCCTGCAGAAATCGTAATCCCAGAAATTGTAATAATGACAATTTCGAATGAAGGCTTTCCTGGATTTCATAATAAAATTCCTTTCTATGGTGTTTTAATCTTTATCTAATACTGAACAGATAATTTTTATTATCTGTTATCACCCACGTACCGTAAAATGGGGTTAATCGGAACACTTTTCAGCTTTGATTGTAAAAAAAGCAGTTAAAAGATTTTTTTTTAATTTTATTTTTTGGATAAAAACTTCGGTCTCGCTTTACTTTTGATATTCCAAGCAAAGACAAAAGATTTTGAACAATTACTATTAAAATATATAGCAAATTATGGGTGTTCCGAATCACCCCGCTGATAGGGGTCAATCGGAACACTTTTTAAAATTTTTATTTTTTTCAATTTAATCTGTAATAGGTCTCACAAACATGAGTAATATTGATGGGGGAGAATAAGAACAGATAATTACTGTCAAATAAATGTATATTTTCAGTACCAGTAAACGTTTATAATTTGTGAAAATTCAAAATAATTTTGAACTTATGAAAAATGAAAAGTAATTTTAAGAAATACTTTTAAATTGAAATACAAAGATTTAACATGAATGGAAGTCACTCATGTCGTCCACAAATATGTACTTGTCCTTAAAACTAGCAATTGTGACTTGGCTTAAGTTTTTTCATAACATCTCCTGGAATGAACTCTACCTTTTCTTTAGTTTTTTGAAATTTCTGGGTTTCGGGGATTGTCCTGAAAGATTTTTTCGCTTATTCATCACTGTCTGTGTGCTGGACGTTTACTACATAAAGTCTATGCGACTTTCCCCCTTTTATTTTAAGTAAAAAGAAGTCTCCTGGAGAAAACATCTTTTGAAATCTGCAACTTTTGTCATTCTAAGATCTAGTTGCTCACGAGAAGGGATAAACAGTAATAAATCCTTGTCCTTGTCTTGATTAGAAGAATTAGGGTTAGAATCTTGAGTTTTCAAACAGTTTTCTTCAAATAAGTTTGAATTGGAACAACAGAACTAAGTGTTCCGATTCACCCCGCAAATTTTTTTCCTATGGCATTTTTCAGAATTCTTCACTTTTATGACACAATTTATAAAAAATGTAAATTCTAATGTAGTATTCTGTTGTTCAGATACATGTATAATTGAAACATACCACTCATAGTTTTTAAATTTAAGAAGGTTTGTTCTTGCATATGAAGTTTTGCAGTCTATGAAAATGTGATGTTTTCTGGTATTCCACGTGCAGCCCTCTTTAGAAGCCAGTAGCGTTGCCAGATTGACAAAAGTAATTTTTTCCTACTTCCTATGATCTTACCTTTCTAAAAAAAAAATTCATGGCGAAAAATACTCAATAGTATATTTATGAAGAATTTCTTTGTACGGTCGGGAAGTTTTGTTCCGATTGACCCCGCTGTTCCTATACACCCCATTTTACGGTATTTTTTTTTTTTTTTTAATAGCATTTCCATCGCGAGAAAAACGTATTTCTTTGAAATCAGATGAAAAACCGATAATATTTAAATGGCTTTGATTAAAATTCTAGAACACAGATAAAAACCGGAAAATAACAAGGACTTGTCAATCCTTTCAAATTTTAGCCTCGTTGATATTTTCTTTTTTTTACATAATTCAATTTATGGGAGCATTTGCTTGAGAAAATTAGGGAACATGTCGAAATCGGAAAATCACCTTATTTATGAAGTATATTTACACTAAAAAGAATAAAATAAAAATATTTTCGGGAAAAAAATCGACTTCAGGACTTCAATCGGCAATTGCTCTGAGAAGTAGAAAATAATTTTATTCTTTGAACACCATGAATACTACTCTTTAAACATAAGTTTTGAAGTCGGCGCAAAAAACGATAAGTAAAATGATGATTAACTATATTTTGCCTACATTTTTCAGCGAAACCATTGAAAATTAAGAGCAGAATATTTGTACCATTACATAAATATTTGGTAGTCAATGTAATGTATGCGAATATGATTAAAAAACCTGAATCCATTAAAATTTGTAATTATAGTGGAATTGTAGTTTCGTACGGTTCTATTCAGTGTTTTTTCACCGACTTCAAAACTAATGTTTAGCATCGATGGTGTTCAAAGAATAAAATTATTTTTTACTTTTTAGAGCAATTGCCAATTGAAGTCTTGAAGTCGGTTGAATTTTATTTAAAAAATATTTTTTTACATTCCTATGTACAGTATTTATAAAAGGAACATGTTCAACAACAAGGTGCCGCCTCATACAGAGAACTTAGTTGGTGGATAAATTTCCAGCTAGAGCAAAGTTCCTAGTTTTCTTTTCGCAATCTAAGCCAGTGGTTGGGGAGTGAAAAAAAAATCGAATTCGGAAGTAATTGGTGGAAAGCTGGAATTTTTTTTAAATCTATTCCTTATGGGTCTGTAATGAATATCTTAAGTTTTCCCACTCCTACCAAGTGAGCTTTTGCCACAGCATCCAAAATAGTGGCAAAAAACGCCCGTTTTTTTTTCATTAATACCCCAATATCTAGAAAAATGCTCTTAAAATTCCATACATGCACAAATTAAATTTATAGAGCATAAATTTTCTAACAAAATGAGTACCTACAACTTATATCTTTGTTAAATGGGCGATTCTCTGTAAACTCGTTATTGGCTGTCCGAACCGAGTATTTTAAAAATAATAAAGTGTAATAAAGTAATTGAAGGGACAAGTGGATAAAGGTGATGTGTGACAATTTTAGTTTTACTTCTTTTTATCATGGATGAAGGTGTTAAGGCATTTTTTTTTTTTTGTGAAAGCTTTTTCTAGAAATTAAAAATATTGTCACATATTATCTTTATTTACTTGCCCCTTCGGTTGTGTTAGTGAGTTAACACAATTGATTATACACTAATTTCAATTCAAATGTCACATATCACCTTTATCCACTTGTCCCTTCAATTATCGCTCTTAATACAAGTAAAGCATTAATACTTGGTGGCCCAATTGTATTCGGAGCGACAACAATTTAATTTTTTTTTCTAGAAATTATTTAAGCGCCAAAAGCACAGTCCTCTGGCTGTCCCAATCCCATAGTCTAACTGTTGAAGGTAGTATTTAAAAAAACCTATTAACACTACAAAAATTTGGAAATTAATATCTAAAAATAGATTAATGAAGCTATATTTTTCTTATGAAACAAGATATAATTACGTATCTCTAAAACTTAAAATTGTCATGTAAATTCTGTCCGGAGTTTTTTCAAACAGAAAGCTGCAATACGAAAAATCTATTACTCTTGCAAATATTTTTTGGCATGAAGTTCAAAGTAATCAGTGTGAATTTGCCGAAATTGCCGAGAACGGTGTTGAAACGCTACTTTGCTTTGTTTCAGAGCCACATTTGCGATGAAAGTGCATCTGGTTCGTTGCGAAAACAGTCCTCTGTGAAGTGTTTTTTTTTAATGTTAATTAGTTTAATTATGAAACATTTAGTTATTATGTCCATGATTTGTGTCTCTGTCTGCAATGTGTGAGTAGTTTCGTAACAAATTATGTTCCAATAGTTTTGCAGACATACCGCAACAAAGTGCAAATGGGTGATTCTACAAAAACGGGAATATTTCTAACATGTAGATTTCAAAATTTAATTTAAAATTAAAACTCTGAAAAAAATCAGCAAAGTACTTTATAAGTTGCATAATTAAAATAGAATATCAGCAGAGCTTAAATGCTTGTATTTTATTGTGTTTATGGATTTTTATTTTTTTGAAGGCATATGGTGAATGATAAAAAGGGCATGTGGATGACACAATGGGTATGTGAATAACACAATAAGTATGTGAGTAACACAAACACAATAGGTATATTAATGAACTTTTTTAACCTGTAAACTGTTAGACATAATTTTTAAACATTGTACTGTCATAGTTTGGCTTTTGATTCATCCACGTGTATCATATTGGGGCATATGAATGACATTAGAAAAAGGGCATGTGAATGACAAAACACAAGTAGTATGCTCTCAAAAAGTCATATCTGAATATTTTTTGGCTTAACTTCGAATAAGAACCTACAAATGTAAGATTTAGGACTATTCATCATCAAAAAAAATTTTACATGTGCATTTTAGTTGCTTTCTGTAGGCCATGTTAATGACAAAGATGAAAAACACTTGCCTTGAAAGTTGAGTTTAGCTTGCTTTTTATTAAAAAAGTAATTGCAGAACAGCAAAATTAATCTTCAGCCAGGAATAACAAAGTTCCATGCTTTATTTTAAGATGTGTTGCCAGATTTTGAAATAAAACATTTCAGAGAATAGTATCTATACTTTTCAGACATGTGGATGACTGATAATCGCTGGGACAAAGTTTAGATTAACTTTTTGAGATATTATTTTCCCATTATTTTGATTTTTTTGTGATTGACATCTCGCACACATTCACATTTTATAAGTAAAAAACTCTTGAGAAAAAAATCACTTATGTTTTTTAAATCCATATTCTATTGGATTGATTGTGAAAATGGCACCTATGGGACAGGGCATGTGGATGACGTTTCAATGTAATATTTTATTTTTAAATGAATAATAATTAATTATTGACTTTGTTGATAATCAGAATTATAGAACAAAAGACGCATAAAAATATTCCCGAAATAGTTTTTTATTAAATTAAAAACAAAAAGAGCAATCAGTATGAAACACAAATTTGCCCATTTTTGTAGAATCACCCAAATACAGTCTCCTGGCACAGTCCCCTGCCTAGTTACTTACCCCCTATCATGATTTATCAGAAAAACACAAACTTTAATTGGCCTTCTTTCGAAACAAAGTAATAGATTCGTTTTCAGAGCAATAGTATTATAATTACACTAACATTTCAAAAGAACCTGCCCGGACAAATTGTGTATGGAAAGTGACGAGTTTACAGAGAATCGCCAAAATATTACGCTCAAAAATTAATTTCAAAAATCGGCATAAAATCACCAATCACGCGCTTGATTCATCATATTTCCCTGTGCACTCCTCCTGAGAACGCCACTGCATATTTGTATTTGCATCAAAAGCTGTCCCTCATGTTTTGATACGGTGTCGTGCCTCCGTTTTACATATAGGTCTCAAAATTTTGCAGCAAAGTCGGAGCGACTGTGGGCCCCGTTAGGGGGGTGGCAAGGGCTCCCATCTTGGGGAGGGGGGGGGCAAGTGGGGGCTCTTGGAGACCCCCTTAGAAATTGGTACTACCTTACTTTTTAATACTTTTTTTCGACTAAAATTGCATAACATTTCTTCTTCAGCCAGTAATGAATAAGTTATTACAATGTCAACTGTTAATAACTCTAGTCTGCACTGAAATTACTTTACAAATTAAAAATATCCTGCTATGACATGAGGAAAGTATCTGAGCTCCCCCCCCCCCTTAATATCTACATATGGGTGCCCATGGAGGGAGATATGGCTACACTGTGAAAAATGAATATTGTTTTTACAGTATAATACAGTTAATTTTGAAGTAATAAGCTATAAAAATTGCTAATTTTGCCGTAACAAACTGTGAAATTGCTAATTTTACAGTTTATTACCGTGCGTTTTAAACCACAACCTCTGCTGCCAGTGTTATACTGTTGTTTTTAGAATATAATACAGCTAAATTTTATAACAATAAACTGTAAATTTGGTAGTTTTACAGTTTATTACTGTGCATTTTACAGTTTTAAATTGGAACCAGAATTATACTGTAGAAACAACAGTTCATTTTTTGCAGTGCAAATTTATTATTTTTCTACAGTCGAATAAGGGAAATTTCAGAGTTTCGGATGGAATATATCTCCAAGTCTGAGATGTAATCCCCCTTCCCCCCCCCCCCCCAGATAGATAGACCCTTCTGTGTATGAAATCCGGCCTGATCCAATTACAAAAATGGTAAATGTAAGGAGCTGCTTTGCTTTGGAATCGACCACACTGTAAAAAATTAATGTTGTTTTTGCAGTATAATACAGCTAATTTTATGGTAATAAACTAAAAATTGCTAATTTTATGGTAATAAACTGCAAAATTTCTACTTTTGCAGTACTAAATTGTAAAATTGCCAATTTCAGTGATAAACTGCAAAAATTTTAATTTTAGCTAAAAGCCGTGCATTTTACAGTTTCAAACTGAAACCTCCTCTGCCAGAAGTAAACAAATACAAATACAAATGTGACAACCAGCAACAGGCTCTGGGCCCAACTAGGTTGGTCCTAGTCAAATTATAGACCCCAATGAAGATCAATGGCCCTCTTAAAACTATCTACTCCCTTGCTCCTTACCGCCTTTTCCGGTAAACTATTCCAAGTTCCCACTACTCTGCTAAAATAGTAATTTTTCCGAATTTCCAGGTTAGCCTGAGATTTAAACAGCTTATAACAATGACCCCTTGTCTTGCTTTCCGTGCAAAAATTTAACCCTGTAACATCTTTCATTTTGATAAATTTAAACAACTGAATCATGTCCCCTCTGGTTCTCCTTCGCTCAAGACTATACATATTAAGCATTCTAAGTCTGGAATCATAGTCTAAATTAGAAAGTCCATTCACTAACCTTGTAGCCCTCCTTTGTACACTTTCCAATAAATTAATATCTTTCTTAAGATAAGGAGACCAAAACTGAACAGCATACTCTAAATGAGGTCTTACCAGACTTCTATATAAAGGCAGAAGAACCTTCTTAGATTTGTTTGAAATAGACGTAGAAACTTTTGTTTCTACAGTGTAATACAGTTGAATTACGGCAATAAACTGTAAAATTTATAACTTTACAGTAAGAAACTGTAAAATTGCTAGTTTTACAATTTATTACTATTACTGTGCATTTTACAGTTTTGAATTGGAACCTCGGCTGCCAGTATTACACTGTAAAAACAACAGTTCATTTTTTGCAGTGCAGACTTGAACTAAATCTGTTAGATTTTATATTATACAGGCCCGATATTTCAAATTTTTCCGGGGGGAGGGCGAAGGGAATAAGAGGTACAGTTGGCAAAAAAAGTATTAGAACAATGAAATTTGTAGTTTTCAAAGTAATAAAATTAAATAAATCTCAAAATTAACTTGCAGGAGATAATATTTATGAAAATAATTCAATACGTAACCATAAAAAGAGCATTAAATAAATGCAGAATTTTTAAAATCAAAACAACGCAATTCGAACTGCAAAAATAGTATTAGAACAAAAAACGAAACATGCAAATTACTACGTGGTATCCCTAGACTTTCAATTTTACTTTCATACGTGTCAAGGGCACATGAAAGCAGCTTGTTTCCTTTGCTGACATTTCGTTTAAAGTCGTTTATATGAAATTTTCTTGGCATGGCTTCGAAAATAAAAGAGATTCAAAATGCGAAAAGAGAATAAATAGTTTATCTGTATCATAGTGGAAAAACATTCCGTAAAATTACAAGCATGTTGAATTTGTCGTTGTGTGCAGTTCATCTCATTCTTAAAATAAAATAAAAAAAAGAGACCGGTGTTGTTAATAACAAAGAAAGACCAGGGAGACTAAACAAGCTTAGTGTAAGAGAAAGACTCCAAGCGGTCAAAGAGGCTCTAAAAAATCCAACAGGAAGTGCAAAGATGTTAACCGCTAATATTGAATCAATATCAGGAAAGGTTGTAACAGCTCAGACTGTAAGAAATGTTTTGCATAAGGCTAATATAAAAGGAAGACGCCCATGGAAGAAACCATTTATTTCAGAAATCAACACAAGATACGACTCGAGTTAGCTAAAAAATATAAAAGTAAAACAATGGGTTTCTGGAAAAGTGTTATTTTTTCCGACGAAAGTAAGTTCGAAATTTTCAAACCAAAGCACATAATCATTGTTTGGACGGAGAAAAGAGCATGCTGCTGTAGAACCCCAAAAGTTACTGAAAACAGTAAAGCATGGAGGTGGTTATATCTTGGTCTGGGGATGAATGGCATGCATACAATAGGGTTGAAAATATCCATTTTATTAATGTGAAATGGACAACTCTATCATACATCAATGTGTTACGGCATAATTTGAAAAGTAGTGCCAGAAAATTAGGACTAGAGACTACATTCGTCTTTCAACAGAATCAAGATCCAAAACACACCGCCAAAAAAAAAAAAAAAACCAAAGAGTGGTTATTATATAATGCCCCCCGAGGCCCCGAAGACAATTACTTCCACCACAATCACCTGACCTGAACCCTATATGGCATTTATTAGATAATAAAATTAGAAAAAACTCAGTACATATAAATCAAGTTTAAAAGAGGCTTTACAGGAGGGAGGCTTGGAACAAATTATCTTTAAAAGTCACAAATAATTTTCTAGAATCCATGCTGAGACCCTTAGAAGCAGTAATTCTAGCTAAAGGACTGCATACTATTAAATATGCATTTCAATTAATTATTAATTATTTATCTCTTTGACTTAACATGCAAACTTTGCTGTTCTATTACTTATTTTGCAATGTAATTTAGTTATTTTAATTTTGTAGAAGTTCTATTCATGTTTAACTTTTATTTGTTACTAAACCGGATATTTTTGCAGAAACTTTACGGAATATATTTTTTTTATTTTTGTAAATTGATTTTATTACTTCAAAATGTACAAACTTCATATTGTTCTAATACTTTTTTTGTCAACTGTATTATACTCAATGTAAATTTCACCAGAACCCCTCCAAACCATGCCAACATGCATGTAATACATTAATTTCTCAAAACCAGGAAAGGTACAATTCACCCCTTTGACCCCCCAACGACAAGCCTGATTAGAATATGCACCCTCCACCTCACTTACCTAACGCGTTGCGTGTCTTAATGTTAATTGAATGATTTTTTGTACGCAATTCTAAATGATGCATTGATGCTTTTAATTGGATGTAGATTTAAAAAAATAATTAATAATACTATTAATGATGTAAATATATATGGCAGTTCTAACTAACGTATTACTTTATTCTTCTATCGAAAGCTTTTATATTTATTTTCTTTCCAATTTAGGCGATAAAAATTCCATCTTTCATATGTTTAACAATTTGTTTCTTAATTTCCGAAAAATGTAAAAATTCATTGAAATTGAGAGAATATATTTTTTTCAAAAACAAATCAAAATTAAAAAAAAAAAAATGCCTTCAAGTCAAGTTTTATTTTTATTGACAATATCAGATAACACGTGTCCCACTTTGGGTAGCAGTCCAGTCAGAGACCAGAGAGCAGCTGTTTTCGGCAAATTCAGTTGAATTCCCAAGTGGACAAGTGGAGTTCCTGGTTCACCCATGCGGAAAACCCCTCTTCTAGAACAGGTGTGCTTGACCTTTTAAAGGTTAAAAGGTGACCTCTGTCACCTTCGCCCAACAACAGCATGAGGGGACGATAAGCAACCTGCAACTCCGCAGAGGGGGAGGGGGGTCGGATGTCTGTGTTGCGAATTAAAGGAGACAACACAGGAAACGTCTTTGAATACCTGTTGCAATTCGTCCGTCGTTATCATTCTAGGAAGTTCTGGTTCAAGCAAGACTAGGTAAGAGAGTTTAGCATGTTTAAAATGGTTTGGAAGATGAGGAACCTAACTTAGAGGGGGCATATGGAAACTAAGCGCGAAATAACGAAAAAGAAGCAGTTTTTGAATTTGCATGAATGCAAAGTTGATTTGGTGCACGACATAGTGAAACCAATATATAGGCAAAACGTCATGCATTCATATCTAAAAATGGATGTATGTTTGTTTGTTTGTTAGTATGTTTCTTCCTTATACAAATCCACAGTTCTCGTCGGATTTTCATCAAACTTGGCACAAGAGGTTCCTTGATGCACTAGAATTCACACTGGCAGGGTTTTGAAAGTTAAAAAAAAAAATCGGAAAAGCTCAAAGTTCAAATTTTTTGTCACAAAATGACCATTTTCTTTCAATTTCGAACAGACAGAGTAATAAAGATAAGCTTTTAAGCATACAAATTGATAAAATTTTAATAGATTTAAGTATGAGTATATTCCAACAAAGATTACGATTAACAATGAATTATCAATTAAATCTCACCTATTTCATTTTAGCATTCTTATAATGCTTCTAGAGCTATGTTGTATTAATAGGCACCCGGGCAACGCCGGTTAATAAATTAGTATTTAAAATTGTCTTTAAAACTTTTTCGCATTGGTCTTTCTCGTTCTAACCCAAAAATCATTTTTCGGTGGAATGTTTAATGGGCTCTCTAGGAAGAAACCTTGTTAAAAATAGTGCTATTGAAATGTTTCGGAAGGGTTTGAAGTAGTTTAGGGGATTTTAGTTTTTTATATATTTTTTTTATTTTAAGTTTCCGTTTATGGGGTAGGGGAGGTTGAGCTACGTAGTATTTGAGAGTAGTATTGAGATATACATATATCAAAGCTCTCAGCAAAATGCTTTTTTGGAAATAAAGGTGCGTGTATGGTTTCAGGGGCGGCCCTAGTGGCGGACATTCCGGACCCCTGTCCGGGGCGGCATTTTGGCTCGAACATATAAAATAAATTTTCTTTAAGGAAAGAAACGTACAAATTTTTTTTTTACAAATATCATTCTTTTTGCACTTCGGAATCCTGAAAGGTATGAATATAACGATGTTTACGCTTGTTATTTTAATGTATCCATTCAAAACAACATTTTCAGCTATTTCAACATAGAGTATTAAAATAAACGAATATATATTTATAACATAAACAAATCCTTAGAAACTATAATTGTCAATGGAGATATTTTAAAAAACAAAACTACCTACAGCAAGTAACTTTAAGTAATTCAAGATTTTAAAATTGTTGAAAGAAGCTGGGTGCCTAAAACGTAGTTTTTTTTTTTTTTTTTTTTGAAGAGAAAAAAATCTCAACTCAAAGGAAGCGCCGAATTTTACCGAACGACTAAAATAAAAAAATAATAAAATGTGTGCATGCATAGACTAAGAAGCATGCTAAGAAGAAATATTAGGCATCATTGAAAATGTATATATATATATATATATATGATTGTAATATTACATAACTGTCTCACTTCAAATTTTCCGTAACATTAGTGGAAATTTGCCGAATGTGAAATTTTTTTTGGAGGGGTCATAGTGTCGTCCCACCGGAGTGCTCCTGATACCAGTTTTGTAAATTATATATAGAGAGAAAATTGTAGAGAGAAACAAGTCACATAAATGCGCTTGATCTAGCACAAAGGTCTTCAAACCAGATTCTGGGAAACCCTAGGGCTTCTTAGATATTTGAACATAGCTCAGCTAGTGATCATAACAATACCTTTTCAACGATACTTTACCTGGTACTTCTGATATAGCAAGCAAATTATTAATCTCTCATCAAGTTGTCATGTAAGTGTGCATCAGCTACAAGTGTTATTTAACTGCATTTTTAAATGATAATTCTATAAATTTTAGATGATTGTATATATGAATAGATTTAAAAATTTAGGACGCATTATATATTTTTAATACTTACATAAACCCATGAAAAAAAACAATGTTGAGAGAAATCTTTAGTATATAGTCTTACAAAGTTAGTGCAGTCTGTGAAACTAAGCAAATCAGTATTAAAATGACAGAGGTTGCAAAGTGCAAATAAAGTGCCTTAACCCCTTAACGCTCGCATAATTTTGAAGAAAATGGTCATAAAAGTGCCTATTTTTTTATTCAAGAAAATTATATTCAACTCTAAAATAAAACTCTAAAATATAACTCTAATAATATTTTTCTCTAAAAACATTGCAAATAGACTAGTGCAGCAATCTGGTGTACATATTGAGGAATAAAACATGATTCCGGGCATAAGAAATAGATTGTTTTATTATTTTTCGTGCATTATTTTTGAACACTTCAGCCCGGAAATATCACGGGCGCGAAAAATAGAGGACGAAACTTCACCCCGTCATTTTCACGTTAGCGAGAAGGAAGGGGTTAAATGTAATTGTTCTAGATTTCTTGAAAACAACTGAATAAATCTTTGAAACTCTTTAAAAAGTGCTGTAACTTTATTTTTTATCAAATGCATAAAGAATCAATTGTCCTTATGGCCGGGATGTTAATCTTCTGTTTTTTAAATATTCACACCATTTCCTTTAAATCATTCAATGCATTTTTTTCTATTGATCAAATATACAGGGTGTCCACTCCAATCGTGGACCAATAGCTAATTTCTAAACCGTTAGAGATAAGCATATAGTTTATTTAGGAAAAAATCTCCAAATTACGAAAGGAATTTTGGGTCCATTCAATGTTTTTCAAAAAATCAAATTTTGAAAGAGTTACGAAATTTAAATTTTTATACAGCCCCCGAGTCCTATCAATCATATTTAGTAAAACATTCTTGACACTCTAACGTTTAAAACTAAAAAAAAATCACTCTTCTACGACAAAAATTGACCGGGTTATGACGTTTTGAAAAATCAAGATTTTGAAGGATTTCGCATACGGTCCCTTAAGCGATCTCTCGATGACGTCATGAAACAATGCAAAATCTTGATTTTTCAAAACGTCATAACTCGGTCAATTTTTGTGGTAAAAGAGTGATTTTTTTTTAGTTTTAAACGTTACAGTGTCAAGAATGTTTTACTAAATATGATTGATAGGACTTGGGGGCTGTATAAAAATTTAAATTTCGTAACTCTTTCAAAATTTGATTTTTTGAAAAACATTGAATGGACCCAAAATTCCTTTCGTAATTTGGAGATTTTTTCCTAAATAAACTATATGCTTATCTCTAACGGTTTAGAAATTAGCTATTGGTCCACGATTGGAGTGGACCCTGTATACTTTTTAACACAACACTGAATTTTACATTTAATTCAGTGTTGTGTTAGTCGGTAGATTGGAGCGACGGTCCAACACTAACTTTCTATCGAAAGCCAATGTCGGTTTTCTTTTTTCCGCTCCCAAGCTCTTTTCCCTTGTTGATAAAATGTCACCGATGAATAGAACCACAAGCACAAGCAATTTTTATTTTTAATTGATTTTAATTTAGCAAAAGAAGATATAACTTTTAAAAAGGCATTGTTTGTCTCTTTTTCTCCTGTTATTTTGTTTTTGCTTAGTTACCCTTTATAAAACCTCAAAATGCAGAATTTTAGATTTATTTTTCCAAATTTTTCCCGAGAGAGAAATTCCTTACCCCATGAATTTCCCAACTATTCTATACTTTATAAAAAATAGTCACTGCATCATTCTCCTCATACGCATCCGTCTCCAAGATCAATAGAAATGAATGAAGTAAAAATAAATAAAGACAGTGTGAAGTGCAAAAAAAAAGTAGGGGAGGGGGGGGGGCAAGTGCTTTTAAAACAGCGAAAATGAAGGAACAAAAATAGCCTGTTTGCCTTCAACAAAGTTTTAGGGACTACAAAAGGGGCCCTATATCTAAAATAGCTTAGGGCGATATTCTGGTTTAAATCCGACCCTGAATATAGGATTTTATTTTGTCACACTGTTTTTAATTCACAGCACCTATTTATTGATGTCATTCATAGCAATTTATTTCTTTTCGAACTTTAAGAGGGGCGGCAATTTGCCTTTTTGTCCGGGGCGGCAAAATTGCCAGCGCCGCCCCTGTATGGTTTGCTTGTTTCTTCCTCTAGAGAACTAGTTAGGGCGGAGTTTGCTAAGCTCAAAAAAAAAAAGCATTAAGTTTTTGTTAAAATGTGGCTTAATAAAAAAAAAATGTTTTTTCTTCAAAGAGTAGAAGTATCTTTTTCTGCACACAATTTCGAGGTGCAAAAAAGCAACCCTTTTTTAATACGTTTTTGTTTGTGTGTGTCTTGTTTTATTCATTGTCTGCTTTTTTTCGGTTGTTTTTTTGCTTTTTTTCTGTTTTTTATTCGTTCTTTGAAAGGAAATTTTTAGGTTTCTAAACCTTCTCACACACAATAGGGATGTCAAACTCGTTTTTTTCTTAATTTTTTTTTTATATGATAGAATGACATACATGAACTTGAACATAATGTGAACAAAAAATGTTGCGACATGACTTGTTTTCTTTAGAAAGAATTTATGAAGTTCAAGCGATGATGACGTTATATGGCGAGTTGGATTTTTCCCTTTTGGACGGTGGGTTTTTCCCCAGAATTCACAACGCTGCGAATTAGGGCTGCCATACTAAGTCGTTGCCAACAGGTCTGAAAAATTGAAGTTTTCTCCACAAAAAATTGAAATCGCTAATCGTGTTTTGATTTTGTGAGTGAAAGGATGAGAGATTCGGCCGTACGACGTTTCATTTTACAAGGTGCGCTTTTTTGGGCATGGGATTTTTAAAAAATCAATCATTGCTTTGAAATTCGGCGATCGTGAATTTTTGTGTTTTGTAAGTCTCTTATCAGTTCAATGATTGATTGATCTGAGTTTGAACAAATTCAGTTTTATTATTCAGCTTACTGTAAGGAATCGTAACCAAGATCAAACTCTGAAGCCTCCTTTGATATTTGCGTACAAGGGTGGGATAGTATCATCTGGACGATGAGCTTGCTCAAAATCTTTCATGGAATTAGTTTTGTACGTAAACACTGTCTGATGCCGTGCTAAGTACAAAAGTCGTATCTGCACTTTTTAACAAAATTGAATTATCACCACTAGTTGGCTCTTTGTGACGTATTTTAAATAAATACAAAACTATATAGTCATTTGAGAACAGGAAATACTTTTTAAAAAAATCTGGAAAAGTTTCATCTGAATCAAATACATGGTGGCGCAAAACATTAAAGAGTCATATCTCGGTTTGAGCTCGACTGCAGATACCACTTTTGCGCTTAGCACGGCAGTATGGTGACGAACAATAGAGTCAAGATTTTATACATGTTACATACAGTGATGAGGACGATGATAATGATTTTTAAACCAATTGAAGGAACAGGCTCTTTTCCTCTTGAATAATCATATCCTTTTTTAAAACTCCATTTTATCCGGGTAAAAGTCCCTCAAATTTACAAAAAAATGAAAATTTTGATATTGATTATGTTGAAAATTACTGTATAAAAGCTTCCGGATAGGCGTACTCGTTCTCTACTTAAAAAACTGAAGAAAAAAAAGTAACGTCTCACCCGCCTGTAACCCCAAAATGATATAGTTTTCGGTTTTGCTGAATTGATCAAAAACTGTATGGTAACGGACTTGACATTTGGTAACGGATTTGACCAGTAACGGACTTGACATTTCAACCAAAATGTCCAAATTATGGCTAGGTTGTCGAATTTAAAAATTGAACAACAATGTGCATTTTCTTAGAGTTGTATAATCAACAATATTTTGGAACAAAAAGTGAGAAAAAGTAAAAATTAATACTAAAATCTTTGATAACAGACTTGACAAAGAATAAAAATACGCACCTGGAAGAAATCTTGTGCGAAACGCCACAACAATACTTCTCGACTCAGGAAAACAAAATGGTACGAAATAGTTACGTCACTAGTTTGTTAAGTTAACTGAATACGTGTTACCATCTTTTGACTGCAATAAATACCTTTTTGAGCTGAAATAATCTTAGTGTAACGGACTTGACAAGAACTGCCGGACAAAATATATTCATACTTTTCTTAATGAGAAAAAAAAATACTACTGTCAATATTTATTATGAATATCATATACTAATAGTCAATATATAAAAATAATTTGTTGTATATACTTTTTTATACAATGAAGTATATAAAAAAATAGTTGAACTTGCGAAAATTGGAAATGGACAAGCGTTTTTGTCTTGATTCTCATTTTTAAAGACTTATATAAAAATAAATAAATAAATTTCAATAATTTTTTGAGTGACAGAATTTTTTGGGGGGTATTTCTTGCAGAAAATAATCGTTCGCATTGAATTTAAAATATAAGTAATGCTTCAAAATCATCTTCTTAACCTACGGACAGCAAATGTAAGCAAATTTTGAAAATGACCCATAAAACATTTATCATGCACATTTTTTTAGCCTACTTTCCCGTTAAAATTAAAAGAAAGACGAAAAAAATATTAAAAGTGGCTTAATGCATCTAAAAAATATCGCCAAGTCAAAAAAATATCGCCAAGTCCCCCCCCCCCCAAAAAAAAAAGTCAAAAAGAAACAAAAACGTAAAATAAATATCTACTTATATTAAAAACTGAGTATCTTTCTAACTATCTTTCTAACTATCTTTCTTTCTAACTATCTTTCTTTCTAACTATCTTTCTATGTCACGCTTCTTTCTCCTGAACGCCAATGAACTGAAAGTCGAGCCAGGTACCGATAGATAGGTAATTTTTCAAGCTTCATTAGTTTCAATTCATATAATTATACGATTTTAATTAGCGAAGATATCAATTAATAAGTGGTCAAATTTAAAGCGATTAAGCCTAATAAATGATTAAATATGAAAGCCATTGTTGCATTGCAAAACGTGGTTGCCATGAAACAGTAATAAAAATGATAATGCGAATTTGGAATGAAGGCTTAACTAAATCAAACACGAAACTCATAAGCGGGCGACTTACATAGTATTTTTATCGCTAGCTACTTGTAATATTTTGAAACATTCATTTGTTGAAGAGCCATCTACTTATATTAAAAACTGAATATCTATGTCTGCTTTTTTCCTTTGAGCGAGCTGAACTTACTGAAACTTTCCTCACCATCTTGAAGACGCGAAGCATCTCAATAATTCGAATGATTTTTTTTATATAGGAAAAAAGTAAAGGCGTGAAGCGCCTGTAAGCGAGCCGCCTTGGCGGGGAGTAGTTTCTTTAAATTTTTTTCTCACTACTTTCAGGGCACGAAGTGCCCGTGCAACGCCGGGCCACGTGCGTGGTATGTCTTGAAATCGAATGAACATTAAATTATATCAAATAATATAACTTCAGAATGAGGTAAAAGTTAGAGAGGGGAGACGTAATGCATCAACATGCCGCAGGAAGCTAATCTAGCTGCCCTGGCAGCTAGTCTACTTATATTAAAAACTGAGTATCTTTCTTTCTAACTATCTTTCTATGTCACGCTTCTTTCTCCTGAACGCCAATGAACTGAAAGTCGAACCAGGTACCGATAGATAGGTAATTTTTCAGGCTTCATTAGTTTCAATCTATATAATTATACGATTTTAATTAGCGAAGATATCAATTAATAAGTAGTCAAATTTAAAGCGATTAAGCCTAATAAATGATTAAACTTCCAAGACATTTTTTCTTACCGTTGCCATTTTGAATTAAAACGTTAATTAAATTATTGAACTATTTAAAATTCCAAGATATTTATTTCTTTCCGTTGCGATTTTAAGGCAGGAATTCAAGTGAAACACGGACGATCGCAACTCACCAATGCAATCGCAAATTCCAAAATTTGGATTCAAGTGAAACGATTTCACTTGAATTCGACTTACAGTAGCGGTTGCAATATGCGATCGCCTCGAAGCGACTGCAATGGTGTTTCACTTGAATTCGGCCCTAAATTAAAACGTTAATTAAATTGAACTTTTTAAAATGAAAGAGTGTTATTTTTTTCCATTGTCATTTTAAATACGTGTTATAACAAAGTTATAACAATTGTTTTTATTCTAATTATTAATGACATATTTTTTCTCAGGTACCATTTTGAAAATGTGTTTTTAAATAAAATTGCAATTGCTGTTTTTAGAAGGGACTTTTTCTGGCTTCGATCCAAATATTAAAAGAACTTTTTCGTTTAGAATTTTGCAATTAATTTTACCGGAAGAAAGCGGTTTGGAAATAATTGTTTTTGGAAAGGAATTTTATTTGTAATTTAGGGAGAGTGATAAGTATGTGCTACTTGACATCGTCTTTATTTTTGAGGAAGAATGTGCAAATAATTCGATTGATTCTTTGATGCAGGAAAGCTTTTTAACGAGCCGCTTTAGCGGGGAGTAGTTTATTAAACTTTTCCTTGGTACTTTAAAGGCGAGCCGCCTTGGCGGCGAGTAGTGAATTGAAACTTTCCTCGCTACTGTAAAGGCGAGCCGCCTTGACGGCGAGTAAGCTGTTTAAACTTTCCTCATTTCTTTAAAGGCGAGCCGCCTTGGTGGCGAGTAGTTTTCTCAAACTGCCTTCACTACATTACAGCCCGTGCAACGCCGGGCTACGCAGCTAGTGGAAAAATTAAAAATTGGAAAGCAGGGTATTGAGATGGGGAATTTGTGTCGGTCTGTCTGTCCCCCCCCCCCTAATAATTTTTGAATGAACATTCCGATTTGAACAAACTTTTTTTTGTTGGAAAGATCCCGCCGAGTACAGCTCATTCCCATATTTGATTTTTCGATTTGACCAATTTTTGGTTCAACTTTGAACCGTTCAAACAACCTGTCCCGCAATATTAATTTTTTAGTGAACTGTCCGATTTGAATAAACTTTTTTTTGTTCGAAAGATCTTATCAAGGATACTTCATTCCCGTATTTACATTTCCAATTTGAACAATTTTCCGTTCAACATTGAACCGTTTAAATACGCTGTCACCTCTAATAACTTATGAGTGAACAGTCCAATTTAAAGAAACTTTTTTTTTGTTCGAACGGTCTCAGCAAGGATACTTCATTACCGTATTTAAATTTTCCATTTGAACATTTTTTCGTTCAACATTGAACCGTTCAAGCAACCTTGACCCACCTAATAACTTTTAAGTGAACCGTCCGAATTGAATAATTTTTTTTTTTTTTGTTCGAAAGATCTCGGAGAGGCTTATTCTCTATAACATGAGAATAATATTCCGTTTTTGTTTTGAACCATTTTTCGTTCAATGTTGAACCGTTCAAAAAAAAAAAAAAAAACATTAGTGCCTGCAGGGAAATTTAAGTTGAATGTTGATCCTGAACTTAAAGGCGGATTTCCTTCAAACTAACTTTGTAAGAAAATGATTTTGATAAATAACGTGCGTAAAGTACTTTTCTGAGTAATCTTCTGTGAGGACTCTGTTCCCGACTCCGACTCCGCAAACATGGCGGAAATGCAGACTCAAAATAAAAAAAAAAGACTAACTGTGCAGACGATTTTTTGTTTATTTATTCATTTGTTTTATTTTATTTATTACTATTATTTTTTTCTGTTTGGCAGACGATTTTTTTTAACAAAAATTTTTTATTCACGAGGGCATTTTATTCTTTATTTATGTTTAACAACTGGCAACGGGAAAAAATGAAATTCGAGACATTTTATAAACGGACGATTTTTTTTTCTCTTTGTTTTTTCCTTTCTTTGATAAAATGTGTTTCGATGTTCTTTGTACTTTTAATTTTTTTTTTTTTTGAAAACGATTGTGAAATTTTTCTACGGAAGAACTTTTACAGTTACATTCTTTAAAAGGTGCGACAAAACTTTATTTACTCGTTTATTTACTTTTTACGTGTCCATTTCATCTGATGAGAGGGGTATATTTTGCTTTTAGAAATCAGCTTTAAGTGCTATAAAGGTATGTTTGACATAATTTTCAGTTTCAGATATTCAAGAGAATATTGATTAGATGCTAGAATGCCGATGCCGATGTACGGGAAAGTAAGCTCGTTTAGTTCTTTACAGAACTTCTTGTTATATTTCCTACGGGTCCTTTGTGGTCGTAGTGAGCTTCGCAATTGCGGTATGGTAAATTCACTACTGATGACGGCTATACTTTAATCTGGTTCAGCACTTCAACTCTTTATGTCCCGACGGGACTCAGGAGTCCCGCTTATATTAATTTAGTATTATGAATCCTAAATGGCTGGAGTCATTCTGAAGCTTTTTAGTGCCACTCCTTGTACTTCACTGCGAGGCCGACAGATGGTACCTGCGATCAGAAAGTTTTCTTGGGGGCCCTAAGGCGCCTTAGAACCCCAAAATTTAAAAATTTTTTGAACTGGAAAAAAAATTTTTTTTTATGTATTTTCAACTCAAAAAACCAAAGAAAAAAATGTAAAAATTCATTGTTAAATTAATTTGGGACATAAAGGGTTAAATCCTTGGTATTATTTCTTATTTTTTTTTTTTCTAAAATTTTCGCGAAAAATAATAAATTTATGTTAAGACTAACATTTAGCGGAGCTTTTCTCATTCTTCGGAGGAGACCCTATAGTCCAATCATATTAGACATTAAAATCGCAAATCGAGATGTAGTTCTGAATTTTTAATATGTTGTTTGGGTTACTTAAGGTAGTGTAGATCTAAGTTTGCATATTCTAAAACCTGTGCTCGCTGTGAAACTCGCGAAAAATCTGCGAAATTTCCGGATATTTTTCTGTTTTTCCTTTATAACTCCTAAACTATGAAACTTTGATTATACATGTGAATACCCATTTTAAAGAACACTAAATTTACAACAATTAAAGCTCACAAGTGGTGCTTTGTGGGACTAATAGTTTAGGAGATATCGTACTTCAAAAATTGGTAATTTTTTGCGAAAAATGAAAAAAATTATGCTTTGATCACATTTTGGACCAAATATCGACATAAAGTCCAATTCTACAAAACAAAAATTTGAGCTGTTATAACAGTACATTTAATTTACTTTCATTTAAGCCAAAACAAAAGTCTGTAGGTTCAATATTTCATCTACAATTCCGGGAAAACAAATATTCAAAAAGTTTAATTTTTTTGAGAAATGAGAAAAATTGTTTTCTAATAAGAATAGAAGGGCACTGGAAAAAAAATGCATAGAATGGTGGTAAAAAGGGTAACGGTCTACTAAAATATAATTTCAATAATAATAAAAAACAAAACCCTTACAGGTCAATTTCGCTCATCCTTTTGCTGTTTTTACGATAGTTCTGGTTGGCTGTGGTTTTATCTAGACTTCTTTCAGATTTTCCTTTATTTCTCCTAAACTATGTAACTTTTGATTACTCCTGTGAATACCCATTTTAAAGAACACTAAATTTACAACAATTTAAGCTCAAGTGGAGGAACCAATAGTTCAGGAGAAATCGTACTGTAACAATTTGTCGTTTTTTGCGAAAAATGAAAAAAAAAAAAAAAAAATGCTTCGATCATATTTTGAACCAAATATCAACATAAACTCCTACTCTCTATATGAAAAAAATGGACATGTAATTACAGTACATCTAGTCAGCTTACATTTAAGCCTAAAAAGAAGTCTGTAGATTCAATATTTCATTTACATTTGTGAAAAAACAAATAGTCGGAAACTTTAATTTTTCGGAGACATGAAAAAAATAGTTTTCTAATAAGAATAGGAGAGCACTAGACAACATAAAATTGCATAGAATGGTATAAAAAGGTATTAAATATTATTTTCACAATTGAAAAAAACTTGTAGGTTAATTTAGCTCAATGTTTTTCCTTTTATTTTCTTTTGAGGGTCCTTGTTGGCTGTGGTCTCCTCCCGAAGTTGTGGAAACGGAAGATAGTCTTTGTTCTGTCTCAATTTGTTAGTCTAAATGCGGGAAGAGTTGTTAAAACGTGGCTCCAATTCCAGTTGCTGAAGATGAAGAAAATACAGACCTTCCCGCATTTAGACGAATATCTTGAGAGTTAAACTATCAAGGGCATAACCTATGAGCTGCTCGAATGGCCACAATGTTAGTTTGTTAGTTTCCAGTTACTATTACATATTGTATATTTACATTATCTATTGTTTAAAGCATTTCATGCATTTTCTATTATTGATCATTTTATCAAACGTAAACTGCACGAAAACCTTTGAAATCCAAACCTCAGAGATCCACAGCTTAAGATAATCTGATCCGCTTGTAAAGTAAAGGGTTAAAATTACATTTGAAACTAGCTGTCGTGGCCGTCACGAAACTTTCTTCTATATTTATCTCATGAATTCCAGTTACAAAATAAAATACGTACTCGCCCGAATAATTAGAGACAGCTCCAATTCCCCAATTATCGTAATAACCCTGCAAATGCAGAATCAATGAGGGAAATTGGAAATCATTGCAAAAGCCTTGTTTAGATTAATTGCAAACATTTTATTTGCTAGTAAAAAGAAACTGGCAGCAGTTAAAAATTTCAAATCATTGAAAGTTTTCAGCTGTTTTGATAATTAAATAGCGTGAAAGCGATTTTTTAATGAATTAATTTTTCGCATTGTTGACTAAGCGCAAAAATCACCCCACCCTCCCCCCGGGGAGATTGGCGCCAAAATTTAATCGATGCTTGCTTCCATATTGGGTTAGTGTTATTCCAAATTTCATTCAAATCTCAGCAATATTTCTCGAGATACAGTAGGTGCAATGACAAAATAAGCACTTTTGATTGCTCCACCCCCCTTTGAGATATTGACACACAAATTGAATCAGCACTTGTACTCAATAGGGTCTACCTATGGACCAATTTTCGTTCGATTCCGCCTGCTACTTCCTGAGATATAGCAATCACCTCCGCGCAGAACACGTGCGATTGCTCCACCCCCCTTTGAGATATTGACACACAAATTGAATCAGCACCTGTACTCTATAGGGTCTACCTATGAACCAATTTTCGTTTGATTCCGCCAGTTACTTCTTGAGATATAGCAGTCACCCTCGTGCAGAACACGTGCGATTGCTCCACCCCCCTTCGAGATATTGACAAACAAATTGAATCAACACCTGTACTCAGTAGGGTCTACCTATGGACCAATTTTCGTTTGATTCCGCCGGTTACTTCCTGAGATATAGCAATCACCCCCGCGCAGAACACGTGCGATTGCTCCACCCCCCTTTTAGGAATTCGCTAAAAAAAGTCAGGTGCACCAGTTCACATGGTGGTACATATGTGCAAAAATTTTTGTTCGATTTCATTCAGTAGTTTTTGCTCTAGCGCGGCCACAAAAACTGGTCACACACATACAGACTCACACACAGACACACAGACAGACAGACATTTTCCAAAAATGGTCGAAATGGACTCAGAGCACCTCAAAACGTGCAAATCCGTCAAAATTCGACATTCGAAAATTTTCACGAAGCCAATACTTTCTTCTATATATTAGATATAGAAGAAAGTAAAAAAGGGAAAATCAATATCTACGATCAACCCAAGTTTTTTTTTTCTCTATTGTTTTGATGACTATTTTAACAAACATTTGAATACAATTTATTACACAGCGCAGTACCTTCTTATGCGCCTGCTCTCTGGTTTTCGCACAATGTTTCAGCCCTATGCTTACAACCACGCAATAGGCTGGCACGTTACACGGAGTGTACACTGTACATATACATCACAGCGATGCTTTTAACATTGGCTAAGCATACTTGCTTCTAACTTCTTTATTCTGTACATACTTACAACGAAATTCCTACCGCTATAATCTACGTAGATGACCTATTAAGTACTCATGCTCTTTCAGAGGTAGAATTATTTTATTATCAACTTAAAACAAAGACTGTTATATCACGAATGAGAACAAAAGTTAAATCACCTATCTGGTAAATACGTACTTTCCGTAATCTGAACAGGGTTCAACCCAAATTAGCTCTTATTTCAGAGATTCTACTCTACATGAAAAGCCGTTGAAATAAATGACGATCATCTTTTCTGTTCCCTAGCACTTCCTCTTCGTCGAATAATTTCAGCGATTTGTCGAATCAAAAGCAATTTTTATTTTATTCCTTTAAATTAGTAAAAGAGTGGAAAGCCCAAAAAATTGTTTGCCTTTTTTTCTGATATTTTTGTTGTTAGAACCAGCCCTCAAAAGGTATCAAATTGCAGAATTTCATGAACGATTTTCAAAAAAATTCCCGCCCGGGGAAGGAGACACCTCCGGACCCCCTAAAATTCAGGATACCCTGTACCTCCCTGACTGGAGGTTCTCTGCATCACTCTGCTGATCTCCTTGACGTTTTAAGACTAGTCAAAAATAAAAAGGACAAAATCGACATTAAAAAAAGGGCAATTGTTAAAAGTATGCGGCAGAAAGAAACACCGATAGTACGGGAGGGGGGATAATAAATAAAGCAAAAAATGAAGATTGCCTTCGTTAATTTGTTTGTGGGGCTCCGTGCCAAAAATGGCTTAGGGCTCCGTGTAGTCTAAATCCGGCCCTGATTACAAGTACATATACTCAGTTCTTTTTCAAAATACTTTTCCGACTAGATAATGGTTATAGTACTGTAAAAGTATTACGTTCAGTGACAAATTATAGTATTCGTCACCAATAATAGCAACTTTCTGATTTACCTTTGTTCTCAGTAATGTGTACACATCCTAAGCTTGCATTCGTAATTCTCACAGCTTTTTTTGTTTTTGTTTTTAGAAGAACTGAAGTATTGCTTTTGCCTAAAGTTCAAATTGAGGTAAAAAGACGAAACCTTTGAACCTTGCCATAATGAATATACATGAGGAGAAGGAAATGGACAGAGATGATTATAAAAATGCAATACAACTAGTCCGTCGCCTTCATGATTTAGCAATACTTGATATTGCTACAAAAAATCATTCTATAAAAAATCATGCTACAAAAGATCGTGCTACAAAAGGGATCGTGTTGCTAGGCAACTCTGGAGTTGGCAAGAGTACTCTTGCTTGCGCCATTGCTGGTGAGAAGCTTCAGTCTGTGATGGATGAAGACACTTGCGAATTACGCATCGATTCTGTAGAGCCACATGGCGACTTCATTATTGGCCATGGCTTGTCGCAAGAAACGGAGCTACCTGGGAAAGGTTTTGCTGGGGATGTTGTCATTTGGGATTGTCTTGGATTCGATAACAACGATCATGTGAAAAGAATGGCCAACAAATATTTTATCAAATTTATCTTTAATCAAACACATCAGTTAAAATTTGTTTTGGTAGTACCTGAGCCCGACCTTCGATTTAAGAGGGGCAGTGATTTTCTTGAAACTCTGTCAAACTTTATGAATATATTTCAAAACATTCAAGATTTATATGACAGCATTTCCTTAGTTGTTACGAAGGTTAATCAACGCAAAACAATCCAACATATTCGCGAAGCCATTGAGAGTATTCTAATCTCTAATCCAAGGGTGACTGTGATGCATAGAGAATTGATGAAAAAAATACATTCTTCCGTGTATTTATTTCACGAACCAAGCGGAAGAGAAGATGCGATTGAACTACCAGGACTGCTAGAAAGTATTGATTCGACAGGAAAATATTCGGTCATAAATGAGAAAATGGTAGCACACATTGGGAATGCTATAGTTTGTGATGAATTATACACCAAGTTCCTTAAAATAGCAAAAACAAATTTTTATTTCATAGTAGAAACTATATTTGCAGCAATGTTTGACGCCACTAATGGTATAACAATCAACGCTCATAATCCTTTTTGTAAAAATCATTATCGAATCAAAGACTGGATTCCTGACACATTAAATTTCTACATTCCGCAAGAAGAAAAAAAAGGATACTTCCTTCACCTGGAGTTGCTGTCTAAACTGTTAGATACAATCCCCGATGCTGTTATCTCTGAAGATTTCAATGAATTTCAAATATTTTCAAACATACTTGACGTGTTTCAGGAATTTGCCCAACTTAATTCAGGACTTCGTCGTCAAATTCAAGACTACTGTTATTGTTTGCTCATATTTTCTACCTTTGGAAATGGTCAACAATGGGATTTCAGTAATGTTTCTTCTCGTTTGAAAGAATGCCGTGAACGGACAAAGGAAAAGCTTAAATCTGAAGTAGTTAGTTTGTGCCTAGACAAAAATAATACTGACGAGGGATATTATCATCGTGCTATTTCATTTTTGAAAAATTACCAGGAGTCTGAAGAATGCATGAAGCGTTTGGCTGTTGCTCACCAATGCTTAGATGTTATTACGCAACAAAAGAATGAACATAAGGGGCAGCTGGGAGAGGCTAAAGTAAATGCGGAATGTAATAAGAATATTATCAAATTATCCAACTGCATTCGAGATGGAAATCAACGAATTCAACATCATGCTGTTAAAGGAATCTTGCTGCTCGGCAACACTGGAGTTGGCAAGAGTACTATTGCTTGCGCAATTACTGGAAGGAAGCTGCAGTCTGTAATGGATGAAGACACCTGTGAAATGCGCATTGACTCAGTAGAGTCCCTTAGCGACATCATCATTGGTCATCATTCATCTTCAGAAACAAAAATACCTAACAAGTGTTTTGCCAGGGATATCATCATTTGGGACTGTCCTGGATATGACGACACCGATCCTGTCCAAGAAATTGCCAACAGATTTTACATCAAAAGACTCTTTGAGATCACGCATCAGCTGAAATTCGTTTTGGTAGTACCCGAGTCTGACCTCCAATCAAAGAGAGGTTGCGAATTCCTCGAAACACTGTCAAACTTCATAAACATGTTTGAAAATGTCCGAGATGTGTTGGATAGCATTTCCTTAGTTGTTACGAAGGTTAATCCGCGCAAAACTATCAAACATATTTGCAATGCTATTGAGAGTATTAAGACTACTAATCAAAGTGTGACCGAGATACACAAAGAATTGATAGACAAATTGCTTTCTTCGTTGTACTTGTTCCATGAACCAAGCGAAACAGCAGATGTAATTGAATTACCAGGATTGTTTGAAAGTATTGAATCATCAGGAAAATATTCAGCTGTAAATGGAGACATGGTCACAGTTAGTATATCTAGAGCCGGTAAGGAATTATCGTCTAGTCTACTCAAAGCAGCTGTGAATAATTTTTATCTTATTGTAGAAACTATAGCAGCCGCTATTTTCGACGCAACAAATTGCATAACAGTCAGCAACTCCAACCCCTTTTGCAAAAATCATTCTCGAATCAAAGGATGGGTACCCGATTCAGTTAATTTCAACACCCAACAGGAAAAAAAGAAAGAATACTTCCTTCTACTGGAATTGCTGTCTCTACTGTTAGACGTGATCCCCGATGCTGATATCTCGGATGTATCAGACGCATTAAAAATCTTTCAAAGCGTACTTCAAGTTTTTCGCGAATTTTCTGAATTTAACTCTGGTCTTCATCGTCTAATTCAAGAGTACGGTTATTGCTTGCAACAGCAGCATGAATACGTAAAGTTCTTTACGACAGTATGTGAAGCTGAGCAATGTGATTACAGCGATGTTTATTCTCGTTTGAAAGAGTGCCATGAACATATCGAAGCAGAACTTGAATCTGCTGTAATTAGCTTGGATGTAGCTGAAAATAATAAGGATGAGGGATATTATCATCGTGCTATTATGTTTTTAAAAAAATACCAGGATTCTGAGGAATGCATGAAGCGTTTGGCGGTTGCATACAAATGTTTAGGTTTTATCTCCCAAGAAAAGGATGTACCTACTGCACTGATTTATTTTATTAAAAGTGTTAAAGCCTACAGAGAACAACCTGAAATTTACGATAAGTTAGGCGAACTTTTCACCGCTGTTGGTCAATATTCCCAGGCGATCGAATGCTACAAAGTGATAAACAATGCGTTCAAGATAAAACAATGTTATAAGATGTGGTTGAAGAAACAAAAGAACAGTCCTGAAATAATAATGGATCAAGCTGCATATTTTCAGTCTATAGGACTACTGGGAAAGGCTGCAAAGTACTATGCGTATGCCAGTGGGCTCAGTACAGATACAGACGTAAAATCAGCAGCTCTAGAGAAATGGGGTAAAATTCTGACTGATTCAGCAAATCCTGGAAAAGATTTAATAGAACGGGCCAGCAAAAAGGATTTCTACAAATTTTCGACAGTGGACGAGGCATTTGTTGAAAACCTACTGAACAAAGTGGACTTAAAAAGGTAATTCACTACTTTATTTTATCTTACTAGTATTTTCAAGATTGAAACAAAACTTTGGGAAATACTGGGGTACTATGAATTATTTATTATTATTTTTTTGCTATTACCTATCCAAGCTGCACAATTAAAAAATATTTCACCTATCGTTTCTCCGTTTCGAGATCCGATTGCATCCGCCTCTAAAATTCTCCCATTTTGTTTTGCTGGGTGATTCTACCTACCGCATGAATGTATCTTTTTTTTTTTTTTTTGTTCCCCATTGTTTTTAACTTTTCTTCCTATCTCATATTCCGTAGCAGAGGACTTGGAAAATCGCCATTTTGCCACGCCTGCTGGTTAATTTCAATCCAGTTGCATTCGAGTTCGCTCAAGCTGAATATATTTTAAAGACATTTCGAATGGCAATGGAATATCGACGTGAATTAATTTAAATAGTAAAGTTATGCACAAGAATAAATATCTGTTGCGAGTTATTTAAATTCAGGATTTTTTTTTTTTTTTCATAATTTGAAACTTTAGTGATCATATCAGTTAATTTAAATGCTGTTAGCTCATCAACCCTTTACACTCATACTTTACACCATTTTTAATCAAATTGAAGCAATTTTTAATTGATGAGAAAGTGGTGTGTACGGAAAAGGTTTAGTGATGCCCATTTTCGAAAGTTGGCAAGTATGGGAAAATGTTTCGAAAATAACGACACGTCTTCGAAATTGAAGTTCCAAAAACGTAATTTTGAAGCAGCTTTGATATTAGAGGGAAAATGATTTGGGGCCCAGAAAGTGAGCGAAATTAAAGCCTTAAAACGCAAATGTAGGCCATCTCCAATAAGGTGTGGGTGGCAGATGTATTCAAAGAATCTTCCACTGAAGTTCTTTAAACTTGAAGTTTCTAAAACTCAATTTTATGTGACCTTTCGTGCTGTTAGGAAAATTACGGCTCATAAAGTTTTATGGAGTTTTCAGACATTGAAAATTTGAGATCAAAATTTCAGACAATTCGTAAATGTAAATGGTATCGAAACTTTAGTCATAATTTTAAAAAAAAATCGAAAAATAATTTTTTTTGTCAATTTTGTCCCCAAGCTGGCGACAAAATCTTCGGCGTCCGAAAGCTTGGCGATACATCGCCTATTGGTCGCCAAATGATAACATCATTTAAGTCTGCTTAAAAATTAGCAACTGATTTACCCCCCAAAAAGCGGGGTAAAAGTCTCCTCTTGGAACATTCGATTGCAATTACAATTGGGGTTACCAATAAACACTTGAATGCAGTTCTCAGCAAATTTGTACGATTTGACGTAGAAATATTTTTTTTCTTTTCTGCGCAAAGGTATGTGTTTATTTTTCATCTTTGTTGACTTTAAGGAAAGATAGGAGGTTTTTAACTCTTCTCCGGAAATTTTTTGAAATTAAAGTCCTAAAAAGGCTTTTATTGGTGATGTGAAAGAAAGAGCTCCCCTGGAAATATTTTGACAAAAATAATTTAACTGAGGACCAAATCTTGTGTTCCATAGGCATAGGGATCTGTCCACAAATGATGTCTCGCTTTGAGAAGGAAATGAAATTGTGACAAGGGGGGGAGGGGGATAGAAAGTAACAAGAAGTGTGACATCACGCTTATTTTAGAACATTTCTATGAAAAATCACATGAGATGTGACAAGAGGGAGGGGATAAAGTGAAGATTATGCGAAAAAAGGCTCAAAAATGGTGAAAACCTTCGAAAAGTCATTTTTTTTTCGTCAAATTTGTCTCCAAGTTGGCGACAAACACTCGGCGACCGAAAGCTTGGCGTTTTATCAACAAGGGATCACATCACGAACGATTTTACGAAGAAATCATAAGTCTGCATTAAAATTAAATCTTGATTTGCCCCAAAAAGGAACACATTCGAATGCAGCCACAAGGAGCGGTGTACTGTACAACTAGACCCCCCCCCCTCACAGCCTACATGCCAAACTAGAATCTTCTACGGAATACCGTTTTTGAGCTATGCGAGATGCATACGTACAAACAGACGTCACGAGAAAACTTGTCGGAATTAACTCGGGGATGATCGACAAAGATGTTTCGGCTTCGGCTGTTTATATGTTTGTAGGTACTGTCTGATGTCCGTCCGTGAAAGCCGCGCCTAGAACTCGCGAATCATTCCACTTAAAGAGGGGTGATCGGTTGTGAGTGGGAACTTTCCGAAGCATTCACTTCAAAACTTACATTTTTGCTATCCTTTACACACATTCAACTAAACTATGTATTTGAAATTGTCATCGTTCCACGTCGTTTGATACGACTCAAAATGCTTCTTTTCTTTTCTTCCCCTTATTGTTATCTTACCTATCATCCCTATTTTGGTAAGATCAGAGAAGACCTGACGCATGCGTAAATACGCGGACGGCTTTACCTAAGAAAATCACACAGTGTCGGCACCATGCTAAAATAACGAATGTGAAAAATCGCGTTTTTCAAGTTCGAATTTTACAAATGATTAAAATTAAAATGATACTTTCGAACGATAGTTTTACACTTAAAGATATCTATAAAAATTGAAAAATTGAAAATAACCAAACACGTCAGGTGGGAAAAAATTATATTCAGTGTTTGGACTCTCCTGAAAAGTGCCAATTTTCACATTCGTAATTTTAGCATGGTACCGACGATGTGCACGTGCTGACTAGTCGAAGAAAAGGACTCAAAAATTCATTCAGAGGGGAACAAAATGGAAATTTAGACCGAAATTCGAGTGACAATTTTTTCGCGATTACAATACTTCCTTAACCTTTTAACTGTCATGTCCGAGATAATCTCGGGCACAGCACTGGTGTTCGAAAATGTCACGCCCGAGTATTATTTGAAGTGTTTTTTTTTTTTTTTTGAATGCATCGCATTGTTATACCCGAATATATATCGGGAGACGTTTATTTCGGCTTCATCTCTTAGTCAAAAGCGACTGTTTCTCGGGTTTGTGCTTGGAAAAGTGCTCCCAGTTATACTACACAAGACTGAATTACTGAAAGGTATTCACTAATTTTTTTTTAATTTATTTATTTTTTAGAAAATTCTTATTTTTTTTTTTTTTTTCCATTTTTAGAAAATAATTCTCCACTAGAAGCGAACTTTACAACTGCCATGTTGAGTGCCAGCCGCCTCAAGCAAATATGCAGTGGCTACAAAACTTTAAATACTTTACTCATGTGCTTCAAAATATCAATTTTTAACTGCTAAGTATATTTTATTTCGTACTAAACATTTGATTTTTGCAATAACAAAATTTGACAATTTGTGCACCCAAATCATCTAAATAACTTGACAGTTAAAGGGTTAACTGCATAAACGGAATTCAAAAAGGACATCATTTATGGGCAGCCAGTAACACTGCATTTCTTCAATTTTAATACAAAACTTGTATTACACCACCAGCTCGTTTATTCCATCCATACACACATACACACATGGACTGCAGTTTCGTGCTTATTATGTCGTACGGTTGCTCGTTGGTGTTCTAATTTCACATTAGCTACCAGTTTTTGTTGGCTCTCTTTGCTCTATACGAGGATTTTTGGCCCCAGCTCGTTTAATTCCTATTCCATGCTGATGAGTGCATAATTAGCACGAAACTGCAGTCCGTGGATGGAATGAACGAGCTGGTGGTGTGTTGCATGTTTCTGCCTTAGCCCTAGCTTATGGGCGGTTACTTATTGCTTTAAAACTTGAATCGACTTATTTAGGAGTGAGAGCGGAACAGTTTCCACTGAACCATTAAAGGAAAGGAAGAATACGAAAAATGTAATGAAAGAAATATCAAAATTGTGGAGGACTATGTCAAGTGCAGAAAAACATAGATATGCTAATAAATGGAAATATATGGACTTGCAAAAATTTTTAAAAGTAAGTTTTTTACTGTTTTCTCCTATTCATTAAAATTTATGTGTTTACTGATATTTATTACATTGTACTTTTTTAATTTTTTTGAAGAATGATTTTTTTTTTTCAGTTCCTTTCTGTAGCTCCCTTGATTCCACGGCTTACTAATACTGTGCCCACCTCTAATAAAATCACTGGATTATAAAATCAGCCACTTTATAAAATCAAATCCGGAAGAACAGAATCATTACAAAATCAATACATGTTGAAACCATCTTTTAATAAAATCATTAGCGCCGTTTTATAAAATCAAGTTTTTGGAGAGTGTATGTTAGAAACTGGGGGTGGGAGGGGGCAGAAAACACGGTCTTTCTTTGTCGGAATAAAACTAGAATTTTCTTTCTCTTCAATATTACAGAGGTTGGCAGTTCATGTCATTCAGTTTTAGTCAAAATCGTTCGCTAGAAAAGCATGCCTAAACGTCAAGATTTAAGAATGATCTTTACTTTCAAATTGTGTTTCCCAAACAACAATAAGTCAATATTTTAAAACCCTTGTGTAATTTTTAAAAAAATGTACTTTTTAGATATAAGTTAAAATCGAATTGTGTTTTAATTAACTTAATATGAAATGTAGATAATAGCAGGGACGTCATTTCAAGTTTTTCCGGGGGGGTCTCATTGAGCAATACAATTTCATTGCCAGAGTTCGTTTTAATGAAAAATTCCATTTTAATTTTGATTTTTGATTTTGATTTTTTTTTTTCTGTTTGAAGCTCTTTTGGTCGGTAGAGCTTGGCGCCTTTTAGGCTCTGGCGCCCCAGTGCGCCGCACGCCTTTGCACATTGGCACGGCGCGGCCCTGAATACAAATAAAATTTAGAATGGAAAAGTATTTATTTCCAGTTTTATAGTTTAAATTTATTTCATAGCTCATCAAAATACTGTGCAAAAAATTGAATCAATCAAGTATTTCAAAGAAGTTCAAACTACCCCAAAATATATGTAATTATTTCACATTGTATGTTTTTTACCTTAAATATATTTTTAAATGCATAATATTTTAATTTTTATGATTAACAACAAATACGAGAAGTTTTTTTTTTTTTTTTTTTTTTTACACAGAATGGTTGAATTTAATCTGGAATTAATTTAAAAATTGGTCATGGAGGGGTAAAGGGGTAAAAAAAAAGGGGGGGCGGGGGCTTGGGGCCTCGCAAAATTTATTCGCCCACACTTAATTTTGTTCTTGCTACGCCACTGCCTATAACTCAAAGTGAGTTCTCCTAAACATTTTTGTCAATTGCATCACTAGGTATGTAAGAATGGTCTTTCAAAAAAAAAAAATGCTCAAAATTTAATGAAAATGTGTTCAAATAAAAAAATCAAACAGGAATGAGGTGTTTTCTCTGAGATATTACGAAAAAAAAAAAAATGTTCGCTCGAATCGAACTTGTTCCTTCAAAAGTTATAAGGGAGGACAGGGGAAAAAATCGGAAATTCGAAATTGAATTAAATATTATTCAAATCAAAAAGTCGAAGATGGGAGTGTATTGTCCTCACTGAGATCTTTCGAATTAAAAAAAAAATCGAATCGGACTATGCACTCAAAAGTTATTGCGGGGGGGGGGGGGGGGACCCAACTTTCCTATTTTAAATTTCTCTGTGTATTTAATTATTTTTATTAAGTTGTGCTTTTTCGACTCAATTGTATTGAGCGTTTTTTTTTTTTTTTCAGTGCATCAAGCCCTTTTTCATGATTTTTTTTTTTCACCTATTTTCTACTTTTACAGAAAAGTAAGCTAAAACTTGTATTGATTTACAATTTTGTTAGTCTTTTCTTACCCGTTGAACATATAGCAGAACTAGTAAAAGTTATTCTAGTGTTTTTAAACAGTACGAAATTAACATGCAATATGTTTTACATCTACGTTACATAGACTTTTCGCTACAGTGCCCAATTTGTTTGAACGGCAGGTGTTTTTACAATGAATGCCGACTCTATCAGTATATTTCAAGAATGGAAATAATTATTTCCCTCTACCATTGATGTAATTTCCGACGTGGAAATAATTTTGCAGCTATTGATATTTACTAATTCGTTTTCTTTTAAAAATTATTTATTTTTTCTCGATTTCGATTTAAAAAAAAATAAATGTTTTTGCTAAGAGTTGGAAGATAGTGAAACTTCTTGCATCGATTTTTTTTTAAAATAAGAACTGATATCATAATCCATGAGAATTTAATTTCTACCCCAAAGAGTATTTCTTTCATTTTTTGTACATGAGCTTATATTAGCTGCTTTTCATACTTATTTAATTATCCCGAATTATTCATTTAGAAACACGTGCAATATATTTTAAATTTTATAATAATTAATACATACAACTTAGTTCAGTAAAAAAACTTCAAATAACTAAAACTCTAAAATGTATTGTTATCAATCGTAAAAAGATAAAACTTTAACTTCTTTGTAAAGTTTTCGCTCCTCTGGATAAAGCTCTCTGCTTTCCACATCATAGTCTTGATCGGCATTCCTTATTTTAGCCTCATACAAGAAAAGAGTTAACGTTAAACATCTTTTACTTTCTGTGCGAATGACCAAACATGGAAATGATGCGATGTCAAGCAAGCAGCGGAAGGGAGAATCTGGAGCTAGCTTCAATTTCTTGCCAAGTCTTCAAATTTGGCTCATTTTCGGCCGACTTTAAGACCCCTTATCTCGAAAACGAGGGGACAAGGGCACTTGATCTTTGGGTCAGAGACATGTCTCAGTATGCTCTTTTGAATGGTACCATTTTTAACTTTTTTCATTATTACTTAAGTCGAGTACTTTCCTGGTAAGAAAGCAATAAATTTCATTCTTACTCCAGAGAAGCCTTGGTTCAAATGTTTCATTATGATCACTATTAACATTGTTGTTGCAACGCAACAAATTTTTGCAACAATGGACTGAAAATTTAATCATTTAATGGGAAAACTATATGACATTTTCTGCTTTTTTATAATAACTTTTTAAAACTAAGTTTTTTAGAAATAAATTATAGCCTATCCTGATTCCTGTTAATGTAGCTATATACGGTGAAAAAATTGTTAAAATCGGTCCAGTAGTTTTGAAGATTACCCCGACTTACATACATACAAAAGTAGTCATTTATGTATATAGATGTATTTCTTGTAGATGCCACCTTTTCAGAAACTTTATTGAAAAATTTCGCGTTTTTAAATGACCATAAAATAAGGTATTTAGGTAATATATGTTGCAAAGAATTACCTGGTGACAATATCCAATTTTGATAAAAATCGCAGTTAAGACTTATGTGCAGACTTAGATAAAATGTAAAACTGTCTGCAAACTTAAATAATTTCTTTAAAATTTTCTGCAAAAAAAAGTGGGCTTCTGAATCCTAAAGTGCTACCAACAACAAAAATATCAAGTTGTATGAAGTGCAGGTTCTACCATGAGGTTGGTTGTCAATCCGTCATGATTAATGAATGTGTCAGTTTCGTATGTAACAAGCTACTGCCCCACAATGAACAAAATCAAGACATATTTCAGATAGAAAACTTCCTAAATTTATAACTTTTTTAACAAAATGCAAAAATTTTCTGCAAACTTCGAAAGTTTTCTGCGAACGGCGTTCGCGAGTTCGTCTATATTATCTGGGTTTGCTTATGTGCTTTGTACTCCAGTTTTGTCTTATTTAAAAAGTAGTATTAAATTATATTTTTTTTCCTAACCTCAGTCTTTCCGGCATGCAACCAGGCTACGGACCAGGCAACGATTATTGAAAATCTGGGCCGGCTAACGTGGTGTAATGCAGCATACAGTGGCGTATTCAAGGGGAAGGTTTGGGGGTTTGAACCCCTCCCTTGACGAAAAATTTGGTTGATCATTGCATTTTTCCCCACCGCATTTTATAGAAAAAAAATCATGCAGCGCAAACATAATATTCAGAAAGATATATACATATATATATATATATATATATATATATATATATATATATATATATATATATATATATATATATATATATATATATATATATATATATATATATATATATATATATATAGTTATAAAGTAGTATAATATAAATAGTTTTATAAGAGATAGTTGTCTTATTAACGCAGGTGAGATCTCGGGGCACAGCTATGCGCTAATAAAGGTTTTTGAAGTAACAACTCATATCCATTATAATGCAAAGGATCTCTCATTGTTTGTTCAAGCTTAGTTAATTACTTGCTCATAGATAGCCCGTGCAATGCCGGGCCACGCGGCTAGTAAAGAAATACATTAATAATAGCGCAAAAGGAATAGATGGCTTTAATATATTTTTTTCCAATCAAACTATGATTATTCATTTATCCCTTACTAATTTTTCCGTGAATATTTATTTTTTAGGAAATCGGAAATGAGAGAGAGATTAACTCAGATGATGCAAAATCGGATGATGATAACGATTGTGAAAAAACAGACGGCGACGAAGTAGATGACGATAGTGATGACAACCAGAATGACGATAATAATGATGACAAGAATGATAATGGCCACGACAACAAGAATGATGAAAATCATGATACGAATGATAATGATGATCACGAAGATGAAGATACTGACGATGATTTATTGGTAACTTTCTTTTTTTTTTTAAATTCGTAATTGTGTTACATTTGCTTTACTATTTGAAATCACCGATGAAAATTTAATTTAAATTATATGCAGATATGTTACATATTTAACTTAAAAATTGTCCCCCCTGTGCACTAATTAGTGGACAATGCATTACGAAATTTCTTTTAAGAATTTAGCACCAAAGAAACAGGAAGAAAAGATGGAGAATGGCTTTATTCTTTCGGTTTGCTAAGCACTTTTGAACCTTTGAGCTAATATTTAAACCACATTTAAATGCTCAAATCAACTGCCGATTATCCGCTTCGTTCACTTTTGTTTTCTTTTTTTTTTTCTTTGATTTCAATGGCGTGTATATGTTAAAATTTTGGGATGTGGAACATAATTACTAGGCTTAGTCCCCACACCACTTTTTCCTTTTTCCAATCCAAAGTTATTGGACTGCTGTACTGCCAACTCTCCAATTTTTCGGAGATGGATCAATTTTTAGCGGTGATGAAAAGAGGAAAAGGGGAGGTTTTTGCTCCGTTTGGAACTTTTTTTTCTTCAGAATTAAAATTAGTTTTAACCTGTCTTTGAGGACGTTATGGGGCTCGAGGCTTCCTTTGGTAATTGTCTGAAACTAAAAATTTAAAAACGCAATTTTAGGCTATTTGTGGTGACGTAAAAGGAATAAGGAGGATTCAAGGAATTCCTCCGAAAACTTTTCGACACTTCAGCTTCACTTTAGGTCATGTTTGATAATGATAGAAAGATAGCAGAATGGGTTGTTATTTTTTAATCTTATTTGTTTATTTATTTTTTGTTTATTTATTTTTTTCTGAGCTTAAAACTCGAAAATTATTTATGAACAAACGCCAACCGAATTACGTTTTATTACAAAAGAATTTTTTCCTGATTTCAGGGGGGGGGGGGCTGATTCACCTCTTATGTACGCCCTTGGGTGATTTTGAGTGTGTTTTGGCCATTTTTAGCTGTTAAAGATATTTTACATTCAATCTTATCGTTTTTAACTAAAATTGAAATGAATATCCTGTGCGCGTGTGCGTTTTTTTTTTTTTTTTTTTTGTTATCGCATACATTAGTATTGTGACAGAGTGGTGTAGTGGTTAAGACGTTGGCCTCTCACGCCCGAAGGCGCGGGATCAAACCCGGCTCCAGTCGGTGGATCTTCATGATGCAGAAAATCGACAGCGTTCATGTAGTATTATGGTGCATGTAAAAGATCCCTCGAGTACTTGTTTGGCATTGAGTATCTCTTGACAAAATCCAATTCCTTCCGCATCGAAGAGAGCCCAGGTGCCTCCATCTAGCGAGGAAACTGGGCGTCAAAACTCTGTGGTAATGGCATTCCACCGATGGTGGGGCCACATGAAAAAGGGGTGCCGGTCTCGGGGAACGCACCAGGTCTGCAAATATCAAGAAGCTTTGAACGCAGCCCCATTTGAAACAAAAAAACATTAGTATTGTTTAAAACTATTTCGAATTATCCGCGGTTACCGTGCCACCCTAATCGGTGGACAGTGGAGGTTTACTGTATATGCAATTATTTCAAACCCCTTAGCCCTTTCGGTCCCAGTGTTGTTCCTGAACTGAACAACATCATAAAATAGGATATAACACAGTTAAATTTAATATGAGACTGAAAATGTTAAGTAACGGGACTGCATGAAATGCATTGCAAAAACTGAATAGTTAAAGCATTATCACTTTCAAAAACCATAAAATTCTCTTTTCAGGGTAGAGGCAGCAGCTCTTTTGTAAGTGTCAGCTGTAGTGAGTGTGAAAGTGATTCCGATGGAGAAACTCAGTTCTTCTCCAACTGTGGATCAGAATATGGAGAAGATACGAATTTCTGTTTCTGAAGCCGATCAACTGAGAGATCAACGCGGGCTGAGTTTGTTGAGCTAATTGATTCTTTAACCTTTATATCCCAAATAAATATAACAATAAATGTTTGTGTTTTTTTTTTTTTTGAATTGTAAATACATCAAAAAACATTTTTACCGAGCACAAATATTGTAAAATTTTCAGGGATCTAAGGCCCCTTCGCCTTAGGGTGGTCCAAGAGTGAGCTGACACCCCGTGATATATATAAAAAAAAACATTTTATCAGCTGCACAGCCATTATCAGTCTTGATTTCATTAAAACAAAAATTTTATCTATGCAATATGTTAAAAAAAGTTAAATTCTACTTCTTTTAAGAATTTTTTAATTCCATTATTGATTACATGTAGACCATTTATAAATTACAAATTTAAATTTTTCCAGGAAATAAGTTTTGATAAAAATAATTAAATGGTTAATTTAACAGAATATTATAAAAATATCACTTGCTATACAATATTGTATGATACTTTGAAGATGGATGGCTTAAATTTTACATGAGACGTTTTTCTTCCTTCTTAACCGATAATGAACAATAGCCATTAAAACTTGACCCCCCCCCCTTACAAAAATTTCTGGATCCGCCTCTGCTTAGAGTCCCCAAGAAGACTTAGGGCCATGCTCCACATCAGCGTAAAACGCGACCGAAACTGAAGGCAGAAACCGAAAATCCGTGTACTTTCCATAGGAACACCATTGAATAAATTTTACGCTTCTGCCTAATTTTTCTGCTTTACGTCGATGTGGAGCATGGCCCTTTCCGATAGCAGGTACCATCTGTCGGCCTCTCAGTTAAGTACAAGGAATGGTACTTAGAAGCTTCAGCATGATTCCAGCCATTTAGGATTCATCATACTAAATTAATATAAGCGGGACTTCTGAGTCCCGTCGGGGCATAGAGGGTTAGGCAGCAGCAAGTGCGTCTCGTGTGTTCAAGTGCAATGAGGACCATTGAAGTTAGCAGCAGTGCAGACTCATCTAAACATTTTCCATCTTCCTTACCACTGATGCAAACTCGAGAAATCAGTAGATGTTTTTACCGTTTGACTTCGCAGATCCTGGTAATACTCTTGAAGATGATACCAACTGCGGAATTGTTGTATGTGCGAGTTCTATGAAATGAAAATGTTAGTTTAGTTTGTTAAAGTTTTTGGATTTCGTTCAAAAAATGGTCCATTAAGATAGTTGAGAAATCTGAAGAAAAATATTGTTTTTTAAAAAAATTTTTTTTTAAAAATTTTTTTTTAAAAAAAAAATTTTTTTTAAAAAAAAAATTATTTTTTTTTTTTTAAAAAAAAAAAAAAAAAAAAAAAAAAATGGAATATCGTGTCTGTTGATATCCTAATTTACATATGTGTTGGTAAAACTTCTACGTAGCAATACTGTGTGTGTAACCAATACTGTGCCTAACACATACTGTCTGTACGCATATTGTGTTCCGCAGCAGCAAAGTTCTCATTTATCGAATGTATACTTACCTGCAGCGATAATCACATTTTGTGTACACTTGTTCGTAACGATAATTTGTACATGTTTGAAAAAACTGAAATTGACTGTCATTATTTTTCCATCTAGTGCAGTATGAAACTAAGCGAAAAAGGTCAAAAATTCTTGCAAATTTCTTTTTACTCTGCTAACAAGAAGGGGTAAAAGTTCCAAAGTCCTGCGCTCTGATTTAGGGGTGGGGGGGGGGCAAAAAATTTCCTTCTTCTCAAGGGTTTTTTTTTTTTTTTTTCTTGAAAGAAATACATAAAAATACGAAAACCACTCAATATATCAGTAAATTAATATATGCTACAAAATAAAAAAAAACTCAAAGTGTTTGAGGGGGACGGGGGGGGGGGTGAGAAAAATCTTCCATTTTTAAAAAGTTTCGTATTCTTTAAACTGGGGGGGGGGGGGAGTTCATAGTACAGACTGCGCCATTAGAGTTTTTAGTGCATAGGAGATAGCGGCTGATGTCAGCACAGCAGATGTTGCTGACTTCTGAAGCATTTCAATATCTTCCTTTTATATAAGGTCATAATATGCCTGTAAAGATTGACGTGCGGTAGGCAGTTTATCGGTAACCAACTTGTTAAAAACCTTCAGTACAAAAAACTCTCACCCCCCCCCCCTTCGAACAGCTTCAAATAACGCATAAATTTACTTTCTGGAAACTTCAATTTAAAAAAAGTGCATAGTAAGAATTTCTGAGCCGCATCCCTTTTCCTAATGCCACCGAAGATGGTTTATCGCGTTTTAAGATTCTAATTTTGAAAACTTTCTGGGGAGTTCTTCGAACCTCCCCTTTCCCAAACATCTCATAGAATCACTTAGAAACGGTCGAACAAAGCGTTTTTGGAGCTGCAATTATGAAAATTTTCCGGGAGTAGTCCCGGACCCTTCAATCCCGAATATTACAACTGAAGGGCTTGGAGGAATTCTTTAGAAATTCGATGCACTTGATTTTATATAAATATTTGTGCGCAATACTCGTTATTATTGTTTCGTTAATTCGCAATTTCCAAGAATCTATAGGAGAGATTAATTTTCTTGTATTTGTATCACTAACATTTCCGGGTAGTTTTGTAACAATGCTATGAACAGAGAAGTCTTCGCTCGCTTTTTTTTTCCTTTTCTTTGTTTTCTCTTTGCCAAAATAGTATTATTCTGATACATAAGTATCAGATTCACTATACGAATCAAAATCTTCTACTGAACTTGACTCATGATCATAAAATTGAAGTGATGAAGAAGTCGACACAGAAATTATTCTGTGTCGACCAGGGGTGGATACAAGGGAGGGGCGACGGGGGCGATCGCCCCTTCCTTGAGGGACTCTTCTCCAGCAGTTTTTCGACTTTGAAGCTCTAAAAAGGCAATTTTAGATATTCTTCAATGATACCATGAGAAGTGGTTGGGATTCGGGACTCTGATCTGATTTTTTTTCGACATTGAAGACCGAAATATTTAATAAACACGTGTTAACCAGTATGTGAGGTAAGAAAAAAGAGGGCAAGTAGAAAAATAAAAACAATCGCCCCTCCCTTGCAGCATTTCTGATCCGCCATTGGGGCGTCAACTTCTTCATTATCTTCTTCATTAATATAGTCCTCATCCATTGAAACTCAGCTGACAAGATCTTAAACCTCTTCATTTCATCTTTTTAAGTTAAATAAATGCAATTTACACCCTTTTCCTACAAATTTCCAATCTAAAATAAAAAGCGCGAGCACCTGCTCCTGGCCTCTGAGCCCAAAAATCTTATTTTGGGGGGAAAGGGACGAATATGTGTAGGGGAATGTGGGGCAAAGTGAAATAGTTAAGAGGACTCACCTGTTTCAAAATGAATAAATTAGAAATTTGTTCTAAAAATCAGTGTTCACGTAGAAGGGATAATGTATTTTGTTCTACAACTTAAGTTTAAATATTTTTTTTTTTTTTTGGCAGTTATTTTTCACCTTTAAAAAAAGTGGAAATTTTTCACTTCAAAAAACCATGTGACAAAGCGAAAAATACAATATTTTTGTAATGAAACATTTTCGATTGGATGATTTACAGTAATTTTCATCAAATGAATCCGTAAATAAAGGAATACATGAATTATTATTGAAAAAATAAACGAATAATAAATTAACAAATTTATTTTTTTAAATTAGTATACGAGGAATAGAAGTGAGTGAATAAAATGGAGAATGAATAAAAAAATAAGTGAATGGAAATGAATAAATAAGTGAAATAATAAGTAAAAGAATTTGAATAAATTAATAAATGAAGAAATACGTTCGTGATTTAGTAAATGAATGCATAAGCAAACGAAATGAGCTATTTCAGTTTGCCCCATCCATTTTCCCCCGCTTACACTTGACTAATTACATTGAACATTTAAAGTAAAAACATGCAAAATATAAACTAAATAAGGATTGCACTGGGCATCAGTAGATCGCAATTAATAGTTAAAATGATTGTTGCAAAAATTTTATCATTTTATAATAGCAAGAAATATTTTTGAAAAATCGCGAAAATTACACAATAATGGTATCAAATTTTGAAAATAACTTGTATAATTTTTTTCGTAGATCTTTGGAAAGATTTTATTTTTGACAGGAATTAACTATATGTCTAGGAACTTGGTGAACCCATTAATGCCTAGCGTCCCTTTTTAGGGACGGTCCAAAAAAGGGTCTGAATTTCCCCAAAATGAACATTTCAACCAAATAATAGTGTTCAATTAGTACCTTGGTATTGTTATTGTTTCAATTCGTTATATAAAAGATTGCAGCACATAACCATTGTAAAGTGTGTTCTGTAGCCTGTAGCAGTTTTAATATGATCTTTGTCAAAAATGACATCGTTCACAATCTCAAGAAAAAATGCTAAGTTTTCAAAGTTATTCCCAGCTTCCCAGTTTATGTTAATTGCTGATTTTATTTCTTCTTATAAAATATGTTTTTTTTAATATTATATCGTAGGCAGAAAAAAAAAGAAATTAGTAAAAAAAGTATGTACCCTCTGGGTTTTGCATCGTAACTTTTAAGGGACGATTTTTCTTTCCTTAGTAAAAAAATTATTTTTTACATAATATTTTTTTAATTATTTTTCCTGTCCATTAAACACTGTTTGTAACCAGTATACAAAAATATCTTTGAAAAACAAAATGTCTGGCATTAATGGGTTAAAATATCGCTAGATTGGTGGTGCTGCAAACTATGAAAATATTTTACCATTTCACTTTGCCCCGCTATTTCACTTTGACCCACATTCCCCTACATGCCTGAAAAGCATGTGGTCAGTATGTAGATGACTTTGAACGTAGCTAGAGGACTGGACCTAGTGCATTTCCGTTAAAGAGGTGATTTTTGCCAGCGTAGTTTTGTAGTGGTTAGTTAACATAAAAAGGTTTGATTTATTGAAAATGGTAAGTGCACGAGCACTTTTGTGAGACACTATATATTAGGGATGCACCGATTAATCGGCCACTTTGCGATTAATCGGCGGATTTTTTTTTTTTAATTTTTTATTTCTAAGTATACATTCACCAATAAACGATGATAGAAAATTTTACTAAAAATAAATTAATGTCATTTACTGCAATCCAAACTATAACATGTAGTGTAAAAGTTTACACAGTAAAAACAAAACAAAAAGTTCCCATAGTGCACAAACTGAATGGAATATTAAAAGATAACCCTCACAGCTGATATTCAAATGGAAATAATTAAATTCATGAGTTTTTAAACTGGAATGCAAAAAAAAAAAAAAAAAAGAGTATTTTATTTTGTTTATACCCAGACAAATTTCGACGATTAAACGGCGAAAAAAATGATTTCTGCAAAATTACTACCAGTATTCTTTGAACAAGAAACTGACTACTGATGAGTAAATTAAAAAAGGAATGAATTTATATAAAACAAGAAAAAATAATTTTCTGCAAAGATAAGTATAAAAGTGTAGTGAGTAAAATGAAACAAATAATTCAAAGAATGAAATCAAAAGACATAATCATCTCAATTGATATAAATGCTTTAATTAATTAATGTTCCTATTTTGAATAAATATACGCATATAGAGAGTACTGCAATATTTTTCACGTGTCGATACTTTTCTCCTTAGCACAGTGCTTTTAGATTTAGGTAACCTCTAATTTTCAAAGAGTAAAAATCTAGTTATAATTGAAAAATAAATTTAAATTAAAAACACTCTTCAATTAGAATGCATACCATAGCCTCCTCCTCATTTTTTAAATTTTCACATCTGGAGTGTTAATGAAATTTAATTAACAACAATATGAAAATTGGTTCAAAGACATTTGATAAAATTTTGAAATTACTCTTGGAAAAATTAGGAAAGAGCGAAAAAAATAAATATGCTCTCGGAAATGAATCAGTAACTATTTCTAAGCTCTGATCGAAAAGAAAGGGCTAAGCAGGGATGGTGAAATTTTTGTGTTAAAAAAATCATCCTGATCATTAATCAGCCGGTTATCAGCAGCCGATTAATCGGTAATCGACCAATTTGCTTATCGGTGCATCCCTAGTATATACTGCCGCGCGAAGCCCAAAAGTGGTATATGCAGTCGAGCTCAAACTGAGAAAAACCTCTTTAAAGTTTTGGGCCTTCGTGTATTTAATTTGGATGATACTTTTTCAGAAATTAAAAAAAAAAATTGTTTTTTGTTCTCAAATGACCATTTTTAGTTTCAAGTTAGTCAATTTTTTCTAAATTTCCTACTCCTAAATTTCCTAAGAAAACCATTTGTTAGCAAAGTGAATTGCAAAAAGAGAATAGATTTTGCAAAAGAAAATGTAAAGCAGGACACAAATTTTTGGAATTCCGTGATTTTTTTCGGATGAAAGTAAATTTAATATCTACGGGTCAGATGGAAACCAAAATGTTTGGAGGAAAGCAAATGCAGCTCTAGAACCAAAGAACATGAAAGGAACTGTAAAACACGGTGGTGGTTCGATTATGGTTTGATGCAGCATGGCAGAAACTGGAATATTAGATTTAGTTAGAATTGACGGAATAATGAATCAATATTGCTATTTGAATACTTTAAAGAATAATGATAGATTCTTCTCTTTCCCACAAGATAATGATCACAAAAATTCTGCTCGGATTGTTCGGGAATGGCTGCTATATTACATGCGAAAACAGTTAAAAACCCCACCGCAGTCAGCTGATCTTAATCCCATTGAACACCTGTGGGATTATCTCGATCGCCAAATTAGAAAGCAAGATCAAAACTAAGAATGATCTAAAAGAAAGGCCTTTGTGGGGGAAGGGCTGAAAATACCATCTTCTGTCACTAAAAATTTAGTAAAATCAGTGCCATCTAGATTGAGAGCTGTTATAAAGGCCATAGGCTATCCAACAAATTACCAATTTTTTTGAAAAATTGTAATATTTGCAATATTAATGTCTTCGTTTTTGTTTGCATACTTACTTTTTTGATAAAATTTACATCCCATTTTAAGATAAGTTTATCTTGCTAATTAAATATGTAAATATGTGTATTTTTTAAATATTTTTCATTTTGTAATTAAGCTCAATGTTGCTGTGATCGAAATAAATCGTTAATTTGAAAACTCTAATATTGTAAGTCTGTTTTTTTTTCATAGGACGTCATCACAAGTACTATGCATACTTTCTTTTGTGACATGGTGTACATACTGACAAACCCACAAGTGAAACAAATAAAAGCGTATTTAAAAAGCAACTCAAAAAACTAAAAAGAACAAAAAATCTCAAATTTGTAACATTGCCTTCAAATTGCCGAATCGTCAGCAAAATGTGCCGAATACGAAAAAAAGTTGGGAGGTCACAGTGACCTCCCATCGGGCGCTCCTGATTGAACTATTGAAGGAAGCGTCAAGGGCAGGCGAACCCAAAGGTGGGGAAGGGTGGATGTGTCCACACGTGCCCAGTTCCTCCCTGGAGCGGTGACGTGAGCTGATTCCTAGAATGGCTTATCGGGGTTTTTTGCTTCCTGGATTCTTCAGGGAGATAAAGAAAAGGGCATCTCCCTCTTTTCGTCCTTGTCAAGGTCATTTTTTCTGCAGCATTGAACTCTGCAGCAGATTTAGGCCCGGACAGGGGGAGTCTAATTTTATGCTTCATCAGCCTTGGTCAGGGGAAGACCGTTTCTCCCCTCGAGGTGCACAAAAGACAATAGGTATCCATAGGTATCACTAAAAAAAATCGATCATTTACAAATTTTTTCTCAGATGATTGATAAATATTTGAACTTCGACGCACAACAACGGGAATGTATTTTGAACAGTCAAAACGATTGATTGGATAATTTATAAATTATTGTTTTTACATTTATACGGATTTTTACATATTTGATGACATATCATAAAATATTGCATATATTACAAATTAAAGCATGTTGGTCATTTGATAGGTTTTTGTAACAACCGAATTGAGTTTTATTAATCTGGTATTCCTATTTTCAAAGGAAACAAATGTATATAACAAAAGGACGACTGCAGCTACTCAAAAAAAAAAAAAAAAAATATTGCAATACTATTCCTGAATTTGCCGAATCGTCAGTCCGAATATGCCGATTAAGTTAAACTTTTGGGAGGTCCCAGAGACTTCCCTTCGAGGAGCTCCTGAATCCATGAGCACCCATAATGGGGGTGGGGGAGGTGAGGAAGCTCGAGCCCCGCATAGAAATTAGTACCTCCTTGCTCTTAATACCGTTATTTTGGCAAAAATATAAGAGCAGCACTTCTTCAGCCATTGATGAATAAATTATTAAAAATTTCAAATTTTAACAACCTACTACACTCTGCACTAAAATTGCTTCCCAAGTGAAAATTATCCCGTCAAAACCATGAGGAAAATATCTGAGCCCAGTTTCACTTATTAGCGCCCACGCTACAATCTAACGATCTAACACTTTCAGTAGCTTTTATGCGCAAAAGATTTTATTTTATATGCTTTTTTTTCACGAATAAAAGTATCATTATGTATAATGTATGTATTATGCAATGCTTGATGTGCCAAATTCAGAAAACATTACACACAGCCAGCTTTTTTGCAACATTTTTTAACTCATTCGCCACTTGGTTATGCATTATGCATACTTGTACCACTCCAAAAAAATATATTTCGTGCTATTTTTTTTAATTACAAGTTTATTTATTTGCATTAAACATTATAGAGTGACCAGGGTAGGGTGTGCATATGCAGTCACATATTGAGTGAAATTCCATTAAAACATGCCTAAACGTTGTGCTTAATTTAGTACATTGAAATAATTAATTCACTGTAACATATGTGCACCATATTTGTTCAAAACTTAAAAATTATCTACTGTTTCGCCATATTTTGCTACTACTAAATGGTTTTAATGAACACGCAAAATTATAAAAACCAATCAAACTATTCTCTGATCATCATTATCAAAAATGTTCATGAAATATATTCAATGTAATCCTTATGCTTTTTTTAAAGAAAACATTTTTTTGAAATTTACTAGCGGCGAACTGGTAATTTTAAAAGTGCGCTCTGTAAGATAAATCGTATTGATAGCCAAATTTTTGCTCATCGACTGTTATCATATATTGTTGATTTTTTTTCTACTGAAATATAAAATATCAACATCAAAAATAATAATAAAAAAATAATAATTAAAAAAAAACGGCGAAAGCAAATTAGAGATGTTTCAGAAACGTTGACAGCAAAACATCGATAATAATCATAGAAAATGTTTTCCAATGATATTAATAATGCAGCTTCTGATTAAAGATGAAAACTTCTTAATACGTCTGCTTATCGCATATTTTGGGATCCGGCTAGAAGGTCCAAAACCAAAACGTCCACGAACAGAAGATCCACGTTCAAAAGGTCCGCGGGTTAGAAGGTCCGCGAGACATAGGGTCCGCCAGACAGAAGGTCCAAGGGCCATAAGGTCAAGCTTTCTTTTTATCAAGCTTTCTTTGCTGGACTATAAACATCGACATCCAAAAAAACATCGAAATCAAACCATCGATGCTGGAAAAACATCGGCTTCGAACATCGATGGTAAAAAATCGATGCTTTGGCAAAATCATTGTCATTGATATCGCAACACTAATTGGCACTCGTCAGAAAGGAATAAGAAGTAACCGAGCTTGATACAGACATCCTCCTATAGAAGCAAAACCATGTCTTATTTTAGAAGTTAGATGAAGTATTACAAAAGTTATTTCTACCCACACACAGATACACACAGAGCCCGATCATTCTGTTATAAGACATGGGGGCAGGGGGGAGGGGGCACATTTCTGTTTCCGGGTCCCCCCCTCTCTTCTCTTATCAGTTACGTGTTACGAGTACAAAAACTCTTACTATACCAGAATGAAATAAAAATTTTGTGCAAAGATCAAAATTAAAAAAAAAAAAAAAAAAAAAAAAAAAAAAAAAAAAAAAAAAATCAAATTATTCAGAGAAAAATATACGTCGACATACACAGTAAACGTTCAGTATTAATAATTAATAGAAAATATACAGTAGGCATTTAGTACTTAGGAGGCGTTGTATAAAGTAAGGGGATTTTGGGCCCCCCTGAAGTCTATGAGGAGGGGCCTGTGCCCCTGCGGTAATCAGGCTCTGGCATACACACACATAAAAGAGAGAGAAAAAAAGAAAAAGGTGGAAAAAAACACTTTTAAAAATTTATTTAAATGATGATGTCGAGTTTGATTGGAATTCTGATGAAGAAAGAAAAAAGATTGAAACGATATTCATCGGCTCAGATTTGAATTCATGTTCCTACCATTTTCGCACGACGCTCTAATCAACAGCAGGTATATTTGCATATGTATATTTGTTTGTATACTTTATTTGATTGCCCTTATACAAATCCATAGTTTTCGTCGAATTTTCATCAAACTTTGCACAGTGGTTCCTTGATACACTAGAATTCACATAGACGATGTTTTGAAATTTTAAAAAAATCTAAAAAGCTCAAAATTCAACTTTTTTGTCTCAAAATGGCCATTTTCTTTCCATTTTGAACAGATAGAGTAATAGAGATAAGCCTTTAGCATACAAATTGGTAAAATTTAACACATTTAAGTATGAGTATTTTCCAACAAAGATTAGGATTAACAATGAATGATCAATTTCCCGATCAATTTTAGGCTCATCTATTTTATTTTAGCATGAAATAAGTTAAAAGCAATTATAATTCCTGTTCTAATTACCTTGGAACACTGGCACAAATATTGTATGATGCAGAAAAATTTGTTAAGCATCCGGGCAACGTCGGGTAATAAGCTAGTGTGTAATAAAAATAGAAAAGACGGTTTTAAAAAATGTGGACCGTAGCTTTGTTTTTCGTCATTAGCCGGAACGATAGGCTTAAAAAATGATGAGTAAATCATGGAATTGGACAAGGAAATAAGGAAGATCTCGTGATAGGAAAAAAGTCGAGAGAAAAAATACCAAAGATATTTAAATCTCATACATTTCCCCCGTAAATGCGAAAACGTTCGAAGATCGCTGTAATAAATATTTATTTAAAACATCGATCTGAGATAAGGATCCCGGAATTCCCAAGAGATGTTTGTTCTCACTGGTCCTATATGACTTATTCCCTTTTTAACTTGTGAGTCATATGATCGGTGCAATTAATTGCTCTTTTGCAATCAAGATCGTTTTAAGAAGCATAGAACGCATTCGAAACCTTCAAAGAAAAAATTATGTTTCAATTAGTTCTTGGGTTTTTTTTTTTGGCTGCAATCCAATTAATTAGATTTTTCTGTAAATTTTCATTATTTATTTCCTTTAGAAGCCAGAAAGAGTGCAATCAGGATAAAAAAATCTAGAAAATCCCCGCTGGTGCAATATATACTTGATGAGAGAGGAGAGAGAGAAAAAAACAAATGGTAAAAATTCATACGTGTATTCCGTCATTCTATTCAGTTCTTATATGATTCTTTTTAGTGCAGTATAAGAGAGGTAACGAATAAAATTTGAATTTCCTGCATTTCTGTTTTAAAGTTGTTCAAAGTAAGTTTTTTTACACTTACACTTTATGCTGTTTTAAAGTTGTTCAAAGTAAGTTTTTTTAACTTGCAAAAACATTAATCTCCGAAGATAATACTTCAAACTTTCCATTTTCTCTTTTGTTTAAAAATATCAGCACAAAGTTGCCTTATTTTTGTTTTGTGTACATTATTTATATAATTTTTAAAAAATAGTTAAGTTGCAAAAGGAACAAATGAGACTATTTTGTTTCTATAATTTATGCTTCTCACTAATGTTTTCCTTTTTAAAATATTGCTTCAATATTTATGTTTTTTTTTTTTTTTTCGCACCTGCAGAATTATTCTATGGTCATAACTCATAACCTAGATTAAAAGTTGATATTTTCCTCTTAAAGAAAAAGCTAAAGCACAAGCGAATGGTATTTGGAAAATTTCCTTTTTTTAGGGCCTCCCCTCCCCCCTTTTTTCTGGACCCAATAATTTTTAAAACTGTATAAAATATAAGAATTTTATTTTTAGTGTCACAAAAATTGGTGCAAATAAACTTACTGTGAATTTAAAAAACATTTAATTTAAAATACTGCGTAATAAATGAAGAAGCTCTAACTCTCATATGATGTCCCACGTGGGGTTGGAGCAGCTGTTTTGGATCTAGCTGATTTCGCCTGTGAACCAAGGGGGGGGGGAATCTTCCCTGCACCACTCAAGCAGAAAATCCACACTTCCAGACAAAACAGGTGCACTGTTCATTGTTTGACCTTTTGCTTAGGGGTGACCTTTAACATTCTTGACCAATGACAAGATCGGAAGATACCATCGGGGGTGGGGAGCTTCAAGGAGTTTGCTGGGGACACTGGACGCACAAATCAAGGCCAAGGTCAAGGTGTCGTGTTCAAACAATCTGAAGTAACTCTTTTCCTTCCTTCTGCATTCTGCTCTGCTGATGAATCTTAATCTTCATCTTGCTAGTTGAAACGGCTGCTGCACGTTATACGCAGCACGCGTTCTACCGTCCATTCATCATAACTTTTGAAGACCAGGAAAGAAAAAAGGTAAATAATTTATGTCCAAGTGCTATGTATTTAGTTATGATATTCTAACTGCGAATACGAATGATATAATTATAACTTAGTAGAGTTAGGTAATGTTTGTATTTTCGAGCGTTTTTTTTTTTTCTTCTTTTTTTTCATTGCAGGAATTCATTATGTTTCCCTATGTATAAGATATCCCAACATGCTTTTTGCTCCAACTATGGCTTCCTGCCTCCAGTGTAATTTCTTCTAGTTTTTAGAGAATAAAAAAAGTCTTCGAATTTTGACCGTCAATATTACAATTAGAAGTCATTTTAGTCTTGTTTTCTGCTTTGTAGAAAAATATTTTTAATTGCCTTTAAAATCGTAAACTTAAGCAAAAATTGAATGTTATATTGTGTTTTTATTAATTTTTCTACAATTATGCCTACCGGGGATGAAAAATCTTCCGCAATGCAATTATCAGCAAACTATGCTTTCTATTTTGGCATGTTGCCAAAAACGTAAGTTATCGTTGTAGAGTAGGGGTGCACAACCTGCGGCCCGCGGGCCAAATGCGGCCCTTCGCGTAGCAAGGTGCGGCCCGCGAGTGCATTTGATTTTTTGTGTAGAAAAAAAAGTTTTTTTTTTTTTTTTTTTTTTTGTGGGGAAAAAAAGCAAAAAGGTTTTTCTGGTGGTATTTTAAACAGCACACACCGAATAAAAACGCTCCAAAATTCGTTTGAAGAAAGATTTTAGGACTTTGTAGAGAAAAAGATTAGATCTGACAATTTCAATTTTCAATTACGAACCAGTGGACAGCATACCCTTATAGTTTCTTGGCATTGATTTAGCAAACCTAATAATTGTTATAATAACAACCACGACAAAAAGAAGAAAAAAAGAAAACAAAAACGCCCCATTTTGAAAAATGTTACATATTTTTTTTAAATATTTCATTGCTCAAGATCTATATGTTTCCAACTTGAATGGCAAAATCTTACTTATTTGACTTTTATATGCTAAATGCTTAGCAATTTGGGCATATTTTTATGTGTTTTTCGATGCCACGTGCAGGGTGCACTTTAAAAGTTTACATGTAATTTTTCAGCTCAATCTTTTAGCATCGGCTTCCAGGTTACGATTTTTCTTCTTATTTTTGGAGTAATGCATTTTCAAGTCATACTTAGCAAGAATACAAATGTATTTTTCGAAACAGGAGCATTTTTTTAACCACCATTTTTTAATGTTTGCACTCACTGCGCAGGAGGGGGAGGGGGTAATTACCCTTCACGAGCCCTCTAAATGATGGGCTGACATGCGGCCCTCCAATGGAGCTCCTGCTACGCATGTGGCCCTTCACTGAAAAAGGTTGTGCACCCCTATTGTAGAGAGTAGAAATTAAGAAAATTCAGTTAAAATGTTCGATATCTTAGTTACATAAGCGCAAAAATTATTTTGATCTTTATGATTTATCAAAATAACTGAAGTCTATATAATATTAGTTAGAAAATTCATTTCTTGAACACATATTTAATTCATCTAAAATTGCCCCATAAGTCCCCCTTTTTTATTCTTGGTTTCTACGATGTTGTGGATGACTTATAAAGATATCGGGAATGTGCAATTAAGAGGTTTTAAAAATTGCTAAAAAGGCCTTCAATTTGCTGATTTTACTCAAAATTTAACTTTGCAAATTAAGAAGAAATCTCGCATGAATAATTCATAAAATATTTTTTAAAAAATCTATCCGAATACAAAGTCGAGCAATTTTGAGCTGTTTTCATCCCTGCCATGTTATCAATTTTGTAGAGTAGCGTTCTTTAGCTCTAAGGTACAAAAATATATCCTGCTGAGTAAAGTTAGCAAGTTCGTTTTATGTTCATGAAATATTTGGTAACATTCTGAATTAAAAAAATACTCTATAGTACGACGCAATTCCAACGATTTAGAAAATCATAATTTTATTCGGTATTTATTGTTTATTTTATTTATGTATAAATAACATTGTTGTATTAATTACTCCTTTTTTAAACGTTATGATGTTTGTTTTTTTTTCACATTACATTTAAATGCAAGTTACAAATAAATAGTAACGAAAATCCCCACTTTTTAGATTTATACTTTTCATTTTTAGGTCTCTTACAGGCTATTCTTGCATTTTCTAACCGAATATTCAGAGAAATCTTAGTCCATCAGCATTCTATAGCTGCTAATTAGAGTAAGTACAATTAAAAATTTTCTTCACAAAAGTATTCATTCATTTCTTACTAAAAAGTACATAATACTTTATAATGTTTATACATGTAATCAAATTAAACACAAAACATAGCTTTTGATGATTTGAAGTATCTTGATGGTACTCGTCTCTTATCATCAACAAGGAAGAATTTTGTGATTTTTCAGCTACTGCATTGGCACGTGGAAAAGTATTAAAAAGATAATAATAACGACAATGAGAAGTAAATTCAATTAAACTCGCCTATACCCGGAACGCTTCTTCCTTTTTGATTATTTATACCAAATTTGAATGATAACCTTTTGATTATTTATACCATAATTGAAACGATAAATTAGTAGTTTTTGTCTCATATTGATATTTGTGACTAACATTAGAAGTCATTGACGAATAGCAATATTTGTATCCGCAACTGAATAAGAAAAAATTTTATCTCGCCGGTAATGTTTTTTACTATGTTTTATGCCTATACAGGGGTGCCCACAGGGGGGGTGGGGGATTATGGTGCAAGTTGCGCCATCAAAACTTTAGGGGGGATTTTTTAAAACTAAGTTATTTAAATTACTTCAATAATTTGTTTTTTGTATTTTATTTATTTATTTATTTAATGTGCGTGTGTATGTGATTGGAATTTCTGGAAAATTCTGCGCATAATTCGAGCTTTCAAAAAAGTAATAAGAAATAAAAAAAATAGTTATAATTTTAATAAATAAATAAATAAATAACATTAAAAAATAAATAAATAACATTAAATATAAATAATATTTAAAAAAATAAATAAATAACATTATATAAAAAATATTTAAAAAATAAATAAATAATAATAAAAAAAATAATAATAATATTTAAAAAACACAATAAAAAAGGGTAAAAAAATTAAATAAAAAGCACAAGGGGGTTGTGAAACATTTGAAGGGGGGGGGGATTGCGTCATTGAGCTTGGAAGGGGGATGCGTGCATAGGCGGATTTACGCTATGAATTCTGGGGATGCAGCACCGTCAGGGATCTGACAGGACGAACAGGTGGTTCCGGACAGAGCCGTATTTAGGTTAGTGGGTGGGTTTTTAGGGTTTAAACCCCCTACGAAAATTTTCAAATTGTTCCAAAAAATGCTTCTTTGCTGCAAAATTTGCTATTTTCAGTTTTTTTATTTACTTTTTAATTCCATCTGAAAGAAACCTTCATTGGAAAGATATGTTAATATTTTATTTTTCATAATGATGCCCTTTAAGCATCTACTGTAACCAAATGCTATAGAATATAGACATAAAACCAAATTTTATTTATCATATACATTTCAAGAGAAAGGTAATGGTAAAACCCTCCCAGAAACAAGTCTATTTATGACCCTGGTTCCCGGCCCTCTTTCGCTAAATTTCGAAAATTTCCGTGAAAGATGCCGCCCCCCCCCTTAATTTGTTTTATTTATTTTTGTAACATAACAGGTTTTAACTTGAAAGTATACTACAATGAATGTTTTTTTTTGGGAGGGGGGAGGGGGGGGGGTCATGATTGTTTTAAAGTAAAAAAAAACTAATGATACGCCAATAAATACAAAATTACATGGTATATTATTATTTTATGATGCAGACCTGGATGATAAATGTGTTTACTTGCATGTAATTATTTAATCCTTTTTTTTCTAAATGGATATATGAGCCAATATTTTGAAAGTGCCAATTTGAAGTTGGAGTTTCCTGATTAAAAAAAATTTTTGCAGAAAAAAATTGGGTCTAAATGCAAGAAAATAAAAGGGGGGATGTCAAGGAAGGTATTAACCCCTCCTTAGGTTACTCACTTTTTAGCCGTTACAGATCTGATGAGTGTTACAGATCTGATGTTGATATGAGCTACATTTCTGAGTTTATGCTTTCAGTCTTCATTAACATCTCTAAAAATGATATTATTTCCTTGCATTTTTAACATAGAATTAAGATAATTATATTAATATATATATATATACTAGGGGGTAAAAAATCAAATTTCATTGTTAAAAAGAATTTCTTGGAAATAAAAATGAGCCATAAGGTTTTTAGATAAAATAAATTATGAGATTTATTACCAAATCCAAGCTAATAAAGCATTTGTTTTGTTTTGAAACAATACACAACTTACAACTTCAACTTTTTCAACACACAACTCTGCTGCTTGCTTTTCTTTAATTAGTTGCAGGAAATTTAATTTCTTGATCAGAAATTCAAATTTAGCATGCTAGTTATTATCTAATTATTTAACGAAGTTATGAGAAATTGAAGCAGCAAAGAAGTAAATACAATAATAATAATTAATTAACTTAATTTCTGCAGTGTCAATTTTTTTTATCGCAGTGGTTAAAGAACCGACCGCCGGGCCCGCATTCCGGATTCGACCCGTACATTTGCGCGTGCGCAGATGCTACCCGTTCAACGGACGGATCGCAACAACTCAACGGTAGGATCTCGATTCTCCTCATTCGGCTGACCATTCGTCTTGTGGTAGCTCCTCGTGGGGAAATGGCGAACGCATCGATCATGAAAATACCGGAAAACAATCACCCCTGCTCATGTTAATACATTTTTTTCTTTTTCTACCACTAACCCCAGGGGCAATTGTGTTTGGGTCTTAATTCCTCAATTCTGGCATATTTTCGTGTGTTAAAACCGGAAATCCAGTATTTTTCGCTATGCTGTTATCTTCCCACATACGAAATTTTTTTCCCTTAATCCAGATTTTCGACAATTATGTCAATAATTATTTATGATTTACATCATCTAGACCTGTTAAAATGACATTCTAAAATTGTTTTGAGTTAATACATTGCTTTATTTGCTGTGTTTATACTTTTGATGCCTTCATTTTAAATGATGCAATCATCTCTTTGCATCAGGTTTCAGAATCGAATTTTTCTGATTCTTGATGTTTGTTTGCTTTGATAAGAGAAAATAAGTAAAATGTATTTTTATATTCTGTTAAAATTGAAAATTTTAAATTTTCAAGCGAAATACAGTGTTTCCTATGAGAATCAAAAAAATAAAATTGAAATCATTTAATTTAAATTTTTCGTCAATTACGTTGATTGCTATTAATAAGTCTATCATGGAGCTTTAAAATGTAAATTATAACAATTTTACTTTTATATGCTGTTTTTTTTTCTTTTCTGTTGTTTGCTTAATGCGTTTATTCTGAAAATCGCGATCTCTTTGCATCCGCCATTGGAATGGGATTTTTTTGCATTTCGGATTCTCTCTCAAGAGGTAATTAACTAAAATTTCTTTTTTGTTTAAATCAAATTTTTGTTTGTCAAATCGCAGCAGCGCTAGCCATGTCGTCGGAGCTCTATTATATGAACGTTTGTCGCCATAAGCCACGAACTTCATGTGAATAACTTAAGTTCTGATTGAATTACAATAATGCTCCACTATACGAAAAGACCGATTGCGTCGATACGTCGCAATAAATAACTACATATTGTTTGAAGTACAATTGCAGATCGCGTATTTCGTTTCAATATCAATTTTATTCTTACTAAACAACCGTTCGCATAGCTTAAGTCATCTGTTACTTTGCGTGGTCGGTCACACATTATTCCTCCGATCGCAGGAAGTGTTTATCGGTCGGCTCTCGAAATTAGATCCGATCGGTCGTCTCTCGAAATCAGATTCGACCCATCGCTCTCTGCGCAAGCGCCAGAGGTGGCCGATGCTCCATTACGTATCCGGTGGTCGGGTCGGAAACACCTGCCTTTTTTTATTTTTCTAACTTCTTATTGTCAGGTCATACAAACCACAAATGAAGCAATTGTACTAAAACTTCTGCTGCGATGTTTTAATCCATAGTATTTTTCTAAAATTTGTGATTGGAATGCGTGATACGCTGCCGACATGACTGTAAAATCTAAAAATGTTGTCATGGATTTTATGTGCGCTGAAGTTTACAGTATGAAAATAGAAACATTTTTGGTTTTCATTTGGAAGTGCTTGAGAAATTCATTTGTGACTTTAAATTAGCACTTTCCTTTAATATTCACCCAGTGACACCTGCTTTTCTACGATGGAGACACGCTTTTAGTTTTAACAATTACTGTTTCACAGTAATAGATTGGAACGCTTGAGAAATATTTTATTTTCATAACATGTGTGAAAGTAAACATTAAATAACAGGTAAAGGATGTCGCTATCGAAAATAAAAGACTACTAATATTTTTCTTCCATGAACAACAATAAAAGAAAAACGTGGTGAAAGCAAAATTTGCCGCCCTAGGCAGCTGTCTAGTCTGCTTCTGCCCTCTGTCTATTGGGAAATTGGGCCCTGTGTGGTGAGGAGGGGGATAGGTGTTCTTATGAAATGCCTGGTTGAGAAATGCATCTTCAGTAAATAATGGTTGGAAATTCATATGCTTTAAAAAAATTGGATAATCGTTACTTTTTCGTTTCTCCTCTTGCAGCTTAATTTATTTCGGGGGGGGGGGGGCGTAAACTTTTGAAAAAAATATGTGGTTAAATAAAAATATAATTTGCAGGAGTACTTGTGATTTCCATTTGCTGATTTAGATGGGTGTTATTACCACACAGGTTAAATTGGCTTATACTTTGTTTTTTTTTTGGTTTGAATGTTTTCGAGAGGGGGGGGGGGCGTTACACGTGGTTTATTTTAATGAAGCAGGGGACAATCTAAAGAGAAATTAAGTCCGTTAAAGGACCCTTCACAAAATTCAGTCACTCAAAAAAGGACCCTTCACAAAATTCAGAAACTCTAAAAGGGATTCTTCACAAAATTCAGTCACTGAAAAATGGACCTTTCACAAAAATCCCACACTCCAAACTGACTCTTCACAGAAATCCAAGTTTACGGAATGATTGGGAATATTTTTTGTCGTAACTATTTTTCACAAAATTAGGAATTAGTTTTCACAAAATTCTGAACTATTTTTCACAAAATTCCAAAAACAGGACCTTGGTTAAATATCCTGGATTGATCCCTGTGAAGGGTCTGGCGGGAAATACATCTTAAAGAGCTCTTCCATCCCAACTAACCTAATGCTTTATTCAAAATATATACCTAATATGCTTATGCAAATTATATTCAAAATATATATATATTCAAAATATATACCTAATATGCATATATATACCTAATGCTTATGCTCAATTCCAAACGCTTTAAAAGCTATTTTGCCGTGCTAAGCGTAAAAGTGGTATCTGCAGTCGAGGTCAAACTGAGATATAACTCTTTAAAGTTCTGCGTCTCCATGTATTTGATTCGGATGAAACTTTTTTCAGAATTTTTTAAAAAATATTTCCCGTTCTCAAAAATTAACATATAATTTTGTATTTAGGTAAAATACGTCAAAGAGCCACCTGGTGGCGATAACTCAATTTTGTTAAAAAGGGCAGACACGACTTTTGTGCTTAGCAGGGCAGTATTGCCATTACTTACGATTTCATTTTTTTTTCTCCTTCAATTAAATAGAAAAAAACTAAACAGCTAAAAACCTTCATCAGTTCAAGGCTAGCAGTAGACTTATATAAAATTTTAGGAACATTTTGGCAAAATTTTAGGAAAATTTTAAGGGCAATTTATGATTTTATTCGAAAACAAATAGGTACTTGATAGTAGTTTATTACCTATTTGTTATTAATTAAAAATATTTAGTAGACAAAATAATTATTAGACTATATCAGGGCTTCCCAAACTGTGGTCCGCGGACCCCTTAGGGGCTGAGCTTAAGTCGTTAGTCGGGGGTCCGTGGTGAATCACGAAAGAAAAAGGGTTTTAAAGCTTTAAAATTCCTTTTTTGATTTTGAAAACCAGAGTTTTCCTTTTCGAAGTATGCAGTTGCCCTTTATGCCAGACTCAATATTTTGAGACAGGTTGCTGCAAGATCATGCGGTCAAACCGTTTTCTGCTCTGACAAAATCGTACTGTATGTCATGTTTATATGAATATTTGATAGACATGTTAATATGAATATTTGATTGACATGTTATAATGGATATTTGATTGACATGTTATAATGGATATTTGATTGACATAACTTTAGGCTAAGCCTTGGAAACTACCTTCCAAGATACTTTTAAGACCTCAATTTCAAGAACTTTACCAGAGACGGTCCCCGAAACTTCACTCCCACATGAATTCACCGTTGATCGTATGGATTAGTGCTCTTAGAACTATAATTTCGAGAAATTTCTGAGGAAAAGTTATTGACCTCCACTTTCCTTAATATCCTCAGGGTTAGTCTGAGTTTGAAATTGTAAATTTTAATTTTTAAAAATATCCGGGGATCTTTCCTTGCACCTTTCGTTACTCAAATGGCGGATTCCTACGTTTATAACGCTTCCATTTCTAAAAAATTTGTGGAGCGCACGAATATCCCTCTTTCCTAACGTAACCAAACTCTAAAAGTGCGTTTGAAAAGCTGTAATTTAGCAAATTGCAAGAAATTATTCATTGAAACTTCAAAACCCATACGTCATTCAATCTAATTGATCAAAAAGATCTTTCAAAAGAGAATTTTTAAAGCAAGGATTTTGAAAAATCGCCTGTTGTGCTTGCTGTCTTGGACCTATTGCTCCTCCTAATATGTCTAAAAAGGCCTACTGGCGCGTTTTTAAGGCTTAAAATTTTAAAATTTTCTGGGGGTGGGTGCCCCAAAAACTGCTCTAGCATCGCCACAAATCGTATAAAATCGCGTTTTTTTTTAAATTTAAGGTAGAGTATGCAAAAATTTATGCACTTAAACTAGGTTCATATTAAAAATGTAACAGTGCTGTTTAACTTACTGTCTTTGTTACGAAAGATATATTAGTAAATATGAACTTCTTTTTACTGACAACATATAAATTTGGATATTTATGACTGTAAAATTGAGATTACGAGCAAAATGGGCCATAATATGTTTTTCTCCCGCGAAAGTAACCGTCAAGAAATCTAGCCCAGGTCTGGTTAAAGTTAAATTTTCAACTTCATTTTCTTTGAGGGGAGAAGGGGGGGGGGGCAAACAATGTTCACATTTGGTTGAGAAAAAATGAATCTCCCACTGGAGGAAAATCCTACATATGCTACTAGTTGATTTATTTAAAGGTCAATTCACTACGAACGAAAATTATCTTTGCACTTTCTCTAACGACAGGGGTCCGCTCCGAACTCTGATTCATGAAAGGGGTCCGCTGCTCAAAAATTTGGGAAGCCCTGGACTATATTTTCATATTACCTTCCTTTTTACATGTTCATATTTTTTTAAAATTACCATTTGTAATCAGTAATTGAAAAATTTATTTATTCATTATTATTATTTTTCTTTGGTTTTACCTAATAATAGGAAAAAATAGTTCATTTCAGACGAAAAGAGAAGCAAAACTAAATCAGCTAACGCATAGATTTTCAGAAAGATAATTGAAAAAAAAGAAGAAAAAAAAAACAGTTTCGTATGCCATTTTGAGTGTTTTTTTTTTTAATTACTCATACCATAAATCTGGGCTTCCCATAACATAGGTCTATTCAATTAAATCACCATAAGTTTGGCCTTCCTGAAAATTTTTGGTCACTTTAAATTGTTATTAAAGCGATAGAAAAACCTAGAGATAAAGTTTATTCTGTAGTTTTAAATTACTCATACCATAAATCTGGACTTCCCATAACATAGGTCTATTCAATTAAATTACCATAAGTTTGGGCTTCTTGAAAATTTGCGGTCACTTTAAATTGTTATTAAAGCGATAGAAAAACCTAGAGATAAAGTTTATTCTGTGGTCAAGCGTAAAAAAAACGCTTAGTTTTTGTCTCAATAAAAGTAAATTATAGAAATTTAAATAGTTCGAGATGGGGAGTCAATGGTTTAAAATGTGTATTCGACACATGCAAATATTTTATTATCTGTTCTTATTTACTCCATTTATTTATTTAGAGATATATATTTTGAATATTATTATCATTCATATTCATTCGAAAATTGTGAGCAATTATTGCTAGAAATATTTACATGAAGTTACAGTAATTGTTCTCATTCTTTATAAATAGTGGAGTTATTGAAATAGTATGTGATTTCAGTTTAAGAGAGGCCATTTTCCCCCCACTAAAGTTGTTTTATATGTTTTATAAATTTAATATTTCATAATTTAATTACGAGCAATATTGCTTGAAAAGTGTCTACTTCAAATGAATTGTTCAAAAAAAAAAGAAAAGAAAAATGTATCGCAGAATGCGTATTTTTCCCTCTGTATTTTGCACACAGTCATGTATTCGACAAATGCAAACATTTCATTATCTGTTCCTGTTGTATTTATTTTATTTCTTTATACACAGCTAACTTATGATTTGATTTATTATCATTAACATTCATTCGCGAATTCGCGAGCAATAGTTAACATAAATATTAGTTTGAAATTACAGTAGTTGTTCTCAAAAATGTTTCATTGGATAGTAAATATGTAATAGTGGGGCTGTAGTCGAATTATTATGTAATCTCTGTTTCGGAGATTGTTTCCGTCTAAAGTTGTTTTATAAATTTTGCAGTTGTACAGATATTTCATGACTTAATTGCGAGAAACAGTACTTCGGAAATGTCTTGTTTTAAACAAGTTGCTCTCAAAAATGTTCAATAGGATAATTCTTAAATAGTAGAATTGCTAATGAAACTTTATGTAGTTTCAGAGTATCAATATTTCTCCTACAGCTGTTTTGTATATTTTGCATAAGTAGCTATTTCATGAGTTGTAGAGTTGTAGAGCTATTTCATGAGTTGTAGACCTCAAGAGTTGTACATATATTCATATATTCTACAAATACAAACATTTCATTATGTGTGCACTTATTATATCAATTTATTTATATAGTTGCTCATGTTTTAATTTTTTACCTTGGATAAATTGACATTTCGCGTCATTAGTTAACAGAACTATCATTTTGAAATCACAGTAATTGATTTTAAGAATGTTTCCTATTTCCTAGCATAATAAATCAGTTTTAGTGGTGTTAAGGGAAATATGTAGTTTCTGTTTCGGAGTCAATATTTTCCCCTCTATAGTTGTGTTACATGTTTTGCATATGTTAATATTATATGATTTAATTACTAACAGCAATGCTAGAAAAATGCCTGTTTTAAATGAATTTTCAAAAGAAAGAAAAACTGCTGCGTAGCGTAATGAATTTTTATAATAGTAGGCTTATTAATGAAACGTTATGTGATGTCCGTTTTGGAGAGTAGATATTTTCCTCTTACAGTTGTTTATATTTTCTACAAATGTAAACAAGTATCTGTTTCTGTACCTATTACAATTATTTCATATTTTTATGCAGTTGCCTATGTTTTGTATTATTATCATTGATATTTATTCGACTATTCACGAACAATACTTAGCAGAAATATCTGTTCAAAATAACAGTACTTGTTTTAAAATATGTTTCAAGGGATGATAAATCTTTGTAATAGTGGAGTTAAATTCATTTTTTACTTCCTATAACTGCCAGTTAAGTAATAATAAATAATTATTATCTCTTTCTCTCTTCAACAAGTTTTTAGAAGAAAAATATTTTAAGTAATTGAATGAGATAGCTTTCTCTTCATAATTAGAAAAATAATTCTTGTAATAGTTTACGATTTTAACGACTCAAATACATTTCCATTTTCTATCAAAAAAAAAAAAAAAGTTGTATTCAAAGTTGATTTAGTTTCATAATAATTACGTTTTGATATCACTCGTAATCAAGTTATGTTTTTCCCTTTCATTCGAGCTCAAGATTATTCTTGTAAGATATGCGTGAGTCATTAACACTTAGCAAAGAATGCAAATTGAGTAGCATAGCATAAAAATGTATCAAGTTTAGTTTCCATGTCCAAAAGTTATGAACAAAGCATAAGCAATTCCTACCCCGCAACTGTTTCCGAAATATGTCACGGATTTCATACCCCCAGACCCCGATTCTCCAGATGGGCCAACCCTCACTATTCCCCCAACCCTGCGCTGGTCTTGCCTTTAAAATCCACATTTAAGGAAACTATTAAGGAGACCAATACTGCCTTCTGTTCGCTGAAACCCAACCCAAATTGTCCCACTTTGTCTCTGATTAACAAGAGACTAATTTATCTTTCGATCATTAGACCTAAACAACTTTATGCTGTCGAAGTGTGGAGATGTTCGGCTAAGACGAACATCCTCAACGTCCAACGCCTACAAAGCAAAATTCTTCGTCAATTGTCATGCCTACCTGATTTTATTAGCAACCGTACCATCCACAAGGACCTAATTATTGAACCCATCTCTACTTACATTATGGTAAATGCTACCAAATTTTCTCTACAATCTTAACCCACATTCAAACCCTGAAGTCAGTAACCAAATTAGATTCATAACCAACACCTGGGCTAATCCCAGCAACTCAATGATTATCTACTACGACTCCTTGGCAGAAACCACCAGACCCTCCTCTCGTCATTCCGGGAGAGACTTCCTCGCCCTTCCCCCCTAGTTTAACCATGGGGATAACGGCTGCCCTGGTGTGAATGGCACATGTCCTCTTTCAAAGACCGAAATTCTCAGACAAAATATATTTTAGAAAAAATAAGCTTCGCGGATAATGTCCCCCCCCCCGCCCCCTAAAAAGTACTTCTAAATGTTCTATTTTCAATTTTTGTTCTATTTTTTAAGCAGTGGTTTGTTTTTTTTTTACTGTCCCGAAACATTTATTTCGTTATAAGCGTTAGAGTATAAAGAATATTAAATTTTAGAAGCTCAAAACTAAAATAGTAGATTATTCAATAGTTGAATTTAAAAAAAGTACATAACTGAAAGCTCTTTTGTGTCCGTTTAAATCGTTCATGTAACGCAATCAACGAGTAAATGGTCCAATAAACAGTTTTACCGTAATCTCCAAGATCGCTTTGCCTGATGATCTTTTTCTTACTGTCTAATTTCGTCGTGGATTTATTAATTAATTATTTTTTTATAAGGAAAACATGCAATGGGTATGTGAAACTAGATTTGTGTATTCTTTTAGTATAGAAAAAGTTCCAAATTAAAAAAAAAATATATATATATATTTGTCTAGCTATTTTTATTTCTTTTGGGAGTTAAAAAATGCGTTAAAATTAGCACATAGACAGGCTCATAGTTAAGTTGTCTTGGGAGCGGGGTCAAAGGGTACAAATTTTATCGATAAGCAACAAAAACTACGCCTACTATTAATATATTGATTTCTCAAAGCCCCTCCCCCCCCCCCCCGACCCCAACCCCTGCAACGCCGGGCCTGATTTTCGGGAATTGCAGGTTATCGGAATTCCTATCAAACGTCATGTCCGGTTTTTCGTGTAGCCAAAAACCGGAGCAGGACAAATATTTAATTTTGGAATACCCTATACATTTTTACTTCAGATCTCAAAGTTATTTCGAGTTCAATGGCTCCTTGAATACACCCATTGCGTTTGGAAAACGAAATATTTTAAATATCAAAGTTAAAGTAGCTCTAAATATCTCTCGAATTTGCATTTGATAAATAATTAATCACCCTTTTTTGTCTATCAAAATATGACAACAGGGTACTGATTATAATTCTGAATTGAAGTAGTAAGTGGAGGATATTCCCCTTAAAATCGGAAACTGAAATCTTTCCCAGAAAACCATTAAAATCCGGATTAGTAAAAAGGCATGAAATTTATTATGAAATACAAATGCATTCTCAAAAGGTCCTTTTTTTAAATTAAAAAAACACTATTGAAGAGCAGAAGATTTGCTTGGATTCTTTTGCTTATAACCTTATAGATGTGCTGAAATAGCTTACACGGCGCCTCATTCAGAAGAAAAATGCTGATGTATACATTAACATCCCACGTTTCCAGTGTAAAAGATCAAGCTTTTGAATGGCTTGTTTAGATACAACAAGGCAATAATTTTTCCTTTATGGGTAGGTAGCGAGACTGATTGCTTGTCTCATTTGCAATATAATTTCATCGCCAGAGTTCGTTTTAGTGAAGAGTTCAATTTTATTTTACACTTGGATAATAAAAAATATAATGACCTGCAGATATAATGACTTTCACTTGGCAAGGTTGCAGGGTTGCAAAAAAGCCGGCTTTTTTGGCCTTTTTAAAAAAAAGCCGGTCTTTTTTGGCCTTTTTAAAAATATCATACTTTTCACTTAAACTTTTGACTTCTATGCATCTTAATCAGGTAACCCATATCAATTTAAGTAATAAAACAATACTTTTGTGAAATGATAAAAGAAATATTTACACAAAAACTGCAAATCATTATAAAACATCAAATAATAATGTCATAGCATATCACTACTGGATTAGTTGGTTTGAATTTGAATAAAATGCAAAGAGCGAACTTCCCTTTATTTAAACTCTGCTGAAAAGAAAAATATTAGAATTGTCTGAAGACACATGTCAATTGGACAAAAAAGCGCATCCTGCACTATTTGTAAAATGATATGAAGGTATCATGACCAGCACTCTTTAGTGAAAGCAAGGCATTATCTCCCTTCCTAGAAACTATGGCCCCTTAATAAAAGGGAAGGCAAACCCTGTGTCTTTAAGCAATAACAAGAGTCTCAGAATTCAGTAGAGGCTTGTGCGGAAAGAAAGGGTGAGATATCATTGGGAACAATCCTTCAAATTGAGTGACAGGAGCACCAATGTACAAAAGGATTAAAAGTTTAAAATCAAGATAAAAAGCAGGTGGCTGCACATTATTGTACTAAAAGAAAGGATGCCTTCCTTCATTCTTTAGGAAGTGGAGAGCAGGTGAAAGAGCAATTTTAAAAAGACTGTTGCATGGACCAGTTTGCTCTTTTTTTTTTGCACTATTATTTATGTATACAATAGTAAAAACATTACTTCTGAAATCTGTATCATTCCAGTAGAATTTAAATTCATTCACTAATATAGACCTGTTGGTTTCTATGTATACATAAACTTTTTATTTTTTAAACAATTGTTTTTCAATTAAGAAGCAGATAAAAGTTTTTGTGACTTTAAAAAAAAGCAGAAAAAAATATAAGAGTTCATTGTTATTTCACGACTAAACCAGATAACTGCTAACAACAGCAGCAGAATCATGTGAGTTTTTGAATACTTTGACGAAAATTCATTTACGACCATTTACATTCCATTGAACAAGACTAATTACCTGATATAGAACAATAGCTTTATTTTTCTATTTTTGTAACAACTATCTAATTTTTAGTCTTGTGTCATGGAATTTGTCAACAGAGCTGTAATTGTATTAATAATATAATTTTCATTGTAAGTAAATTAAAATAAAACCACCACAAAAAAAAAATCCTAAAAAGCCAGAGTTTTTAATAAAAGCCGGCTTTTTTTCCTAAAAAAGCCGGCCTTTTTTAAGTGGTTTAAACCAAAAAAAGCCGGCCGGCTTTTTTTGGCCCGGCTAAAATGTATCAACCCTGCAAGGTTGTAAGTCATTAATATTTCAAGCTCATAAAAAGCAGTTTCCCATTTTTCATGATTTTTCTTTGTGGGCAAATTGCAATCATGGGCTGAGTATCTACTGCAGTGGTGGCCAACCCGCGGCACGCGTGCCACAGTGTGGCACGGCGAAGTATTTAGAGTGGCACGCGAAGACTTATTGAACTTTTTTCAAAATTGAGAAAATAATGTTTGTTTTCAGCAATTTTGTGGAACTTTTTAAACCTTATTCTCATAGTTGAAAAAAATCCCTTTAAAATCTTACTGCTAATTCATTTGTATTTAATTATAAATATAATACGTAATAATATGGTCAAAAGCTTAATCTGGAGATGTAATCGTGTGTTCCATAAATGATTTGGGCAAGAATCTAAAGAGCGGGAGCTGGGGGGGGGGGGGAACGTTCCCAAAACCCTAAGTGATTCTTACCAGGAAAGTACGCGATCATGGAATAATGAATTTTTTTTTAATTAGTACCAATCGAAAGAGCATTGTAAAACATGTTTCTGGACGCACGCGTTTTTGCCCTCGCGCCCCCGTTATCGAAATATAAGGTCCTAAAGACAGCTAATTTTTTTTGAAAAATCGCCAATTTTAGCGAGTTATAATGAAACTGGAAGCTGCGGTGCGATTACCGTCCAACGGGCATATTTGCGTCCAACGGGAAACTTGATTCCCATTTTTGGTCATCTGCAAAGCTTTTGAAAGACGGCTTTACAATAATCTTTTAACTTTACTTGTGCGAGTTAAAACAAAAAGCTACTATCAAGCCTATGACATGGAAAGCATAGAGCTTTTTAAAGAGGAAAAACAATTTTAAGCAATACATCAAAATTAAATTTTATCGTACTATTTGCGATTGAAGCAGGTCCCTTGTTTAAGGGGAGTGCCCCTTATTAGGGGCCCTTGTCAACAGGAGGTGACAACTGAACCTCCTGTTTTTTTTTAATTATTTTTTTTAAGTGTTCGTACAATTCTGTAGTATGAGGGAGGGGGGGGTATATTTAGGATTTTTAATTGTAAAAATTGCAAATATAAGTGTTTTCAAACCACTTTTCTTTTGGTGGGTCCCCTATAACTCAAAGTGAGTTCTCCTAAACATTTTTGTCAATTGCATCACTGGGTATGTAGGAATGGTCTTTCAAAAAAGAAAAAAAAATGCTAAAAATTTTTTGAAAATGTGTTCAAATAAAAAAATGAAACAGGAATGAGGTGTTTCTAACTCTTTTTAAACATTTTATTTGTACTTTTGGACACGTTGTCTTGCATTTTTAACTTCAGGAATGAGGTGTTTTCTCGGAGATATTTCGAAAAAAAAAAAAAAAAAAAAATGTTCGCTCGAATCGAACTTGTTCCTTCAAAAGTTATAAGTAAGGACGGGAAAAAATCGGAAATTCTAAATTGAATGAAATATTATTCAAATCAAAAAGTCGAATATGGTAATGTATTGTCCTCACTGGGATCTTTCGATTAAAAAAAAAATCGAATCGGACTATGCACTCAAAAGTTATTGCGAGGGGGGGAGGCAGAAAAACTGACCAATAGACAGACTGACAAGTACACAGTTTCCGCAGCTCAAAACCCAACATTCCTATTTTAAACTTTTCTGTGTATTTAATTATTTTTATTAAGTTGTGCTTTTTCGACTCAATTGTTTTGAGCGGTTTTTTTTTTTTTTTTCAGTGCATCAGGCCTTTCATGATTTTTTTTCACCTATTTTCTACTTTTACAGAAAAGTTAGCTAAAACTTGAATTGATTTAAAATTTTGTTAGTCTTTTCCTACCCGTTGAACAAATAGCAGAACTAGTAAACGTTATTCTAGTGTTTTTAAACAGTACGAAATTAACATGCAATATGTTTTACATTTACGTTACAGAGACTTTTCGCTACAGTGACCAATTTGTTTGAACGGCAGGGGTTTTTACAATGAATGCCGACTCTATTAGTATATTTTAAGAATGGAAATAATTATTTCCCTCTACCATTGATGTAATTTCCGACGTGGATATAATTTTGCAGCTATTGATATTTACTAATTCGTTTTCTTTTTTAAATTATTTATTTTTTCTCGATTTCAATTTAAAAAAAATAAATGTTTTTGCTAAGAGTTGGCAGATAGTGAAACTTCTTGTATCGATTTTTTTAAAAAATAAGAACTGATATCATAATCCATGACAATTCAATTTCTACCCCAAAGATTATTTCTTTCATTTTTTGTATATGAGCTCATATTAGCTGCTTTTCATACTTATTTAATTATCCCGAATTATTCATTTGGAAACACGTGAAATATATTTTAACTTATAATAATTAACATATGCAACTTAATTCAGTAAAAAAACTTAAAATAACTAAAATTCTAAAATGTATTGTTATCAATCGTAAAAAGATAAAAAATTTAACATCTTTGTAAAGCTTTCACTCCTCTGGATAAAGCTCTCTGCTTTCCACATCATAGTCTTGATCAGCATTCTTTATTTTAGCTCATACAAGTAAGGGATTAACGTAAAACATCTTTTACTTTCTTTGCGAATGACCAAACATGGAAATGATGCGATGTCAAGCAAGCAGCGGAAGGGAGAATCGGGAGGTAGCTTCAATTTCTTGCCAAGTCTTCAAATTTGGCTACTTTTCGGCCGACTTTAAGACCCCTTATCTCGAAAACGAGGGGACGAGGGCACTTGATCTTTGGGTCAAAAACATGTCTCAGTATGCTCTTTCGAATGGTACCATTTTTAACTTTTTTCATTATTACTTAAGTCGAGTACTTTCCTGGTTAGGATTCCGACTCAGACGGTTTTTTAACGTATGGCACAACTTAATCACGCTCTTTTAAAGATGGTTCAGCAAATCACCAGAAATTTGAATTATCACTGCCAGGGAAGTCTTTGGGCTGAAACTTTCTAAATTAACTTAACTGTTAGCCACTGTCGGATCTAGGAGAGAGCAAGGGAGCCCTAGTTTCGGGCAGCAAAACTTAAGTGTTTCGAAAACCCAAATGCGGTTCTAAAAATGTGTCATCAACTCCCTAGGAGTCCAAAAAATTCTTAAAATTACGTTTTTCACCCTCTCATTGCAGAAAATTTCTGGAGAAGTGTTCCAACCCCCACTTTCTTTCCTAAGATACCGATGTTTAGAAATGCATTTTAGGGTATAAATTCTAAACATTTCCAGAGAAAAGCCGCTTTTGTACCTCTTCTCTTAAATTAGCCAAATGTATCCTAAAATGACATTTTTGAAACTTCTATTTCAAAAAGATTGCAGTGCGGATTCCCCTTTTCCTTTCCTGACGTCGCCAACTTTGTGTATGTGTTTTTAAACGAAGGAGCCTTCGAATCTCCCAACCTTTTCCTTAACATCACCTACTATTTCCCGAATTGCATGGTAAGAGCCTAAAGATGGAAACATTTCTGGCGGGATCCCCGAACTCTCCTAAACAATCTAATAATGCATATTTTAGTTTTCAATTTTGAAATTTATTAATGGAAGACTACTTCCTCCAATGTCTCAAAATAAAGTCTAAAACTTCATTTTTAAAACTTTAGTTTAAAAAAATTTTCCATGACAGCCTCCAAATCCCGGACCTTCCAAAGTTATTAAAGATAGTCTAAAATTTATTTATAGTCCTTAATTTAGAAAACTTTCTTGTGAAGGGCTACCGAATTCACAGTTTCCCAAACGTTACTGCAAAAGATGCCGTGAAATTAAAGTTAAACCGCGAAGAGATGGCGGGTCGATTGGAAACGGGCCACTTCATTTAAAAATAGGTCGGATTAGCGAGAAAGCACAACTTCACTGCTTACGCGTTCCAGCAGATCCAACCTATTTCAAAATGAAGTGGTCCGTTTCCGCTTCCAGTCGATCCACCATCTCTTTGCGGTTCGACTATACGTGTTTACAATTTCAGTTTTGAAAACTCTCCGAGGGATATTTCTACATTCTCCCTTTTATTTAAAGTCTGCAGATATAGCCTAGACATAAACCTTTCGTTCTCAATGACTACTCAAAAATGACTTCACACAATGTCGCGAAAAATTTCAATGGAAACCCTGAAAGGTACCTTTCTCCTATCGTTTTCAAATAAAACCTAAAGTCACATTCTTAAGACAACTCCGAACACGCTTTAGAAGAGATGAACTTGATAACATTAAAGTTTCGCTCTATGTGAGTCTACAATTGTACTTTTCAAACTTCAATGCTGAAAATTTTCCAGAGAGCGAGAGCCCCTACCAATTTACCGTTTCCATAACCTGACCAAAGGTAGCAAAAAACGTGTTTTCCCTGCACAGAGCTTCTTCACTGCTCAAACTTAGAGAAATACTATAGTATTTAAGCAAAAAATACACAATGAGCCCATAAATTAAAAAAAATCCCTTTTTTGTTCTTGAAAAATTCAAAGTGGCACGCGAAATATTTCTTTTCCCGAAAGTGGCTCTTTTCCCAAAAAGGTTGGCCACCCCTGATCTACATACTACTTAAATAGGAGCACGAGTTAAACGCAAAATGTTAATAAATATCTGCTAAAAAACAGAAAATACCGCGAAATTATTTTCAAATTAGCATTTGTTGCGAAAAAGTAAAATCACATTCTACTTTGCATTCAAATTAAACTGCTTCTCTCAGCAAAACGACCTCGGGTATATTTAATTCCCTTCCTCCACCGAGAACTCTCTGCTTTTTTCTTAAGCGATCTTCGGCATGCCAAAATTGCAATATAAATGACGCATTCTGATGTCGGCGGTCGTCACATAAATACATAAATGGCGGGGCAGGGTTGGAAGCACTCGACAACGTCACGGCCATCGCCACGCTTGGTTGAGGTTCCGCTATGCACCGGGTTACAATTATATTACAGAAATCGAATCGACGCAACCCATAAGAGGTTTTCTTGAAATGCGACCTCGAAGGCCGCCAACGAGGATCCGTTGTTTTCAGACTCGTCAAAAGCGAGTGAGGAAGAGGGGAAATGATTGTTTTCCCACTTTTTATTTTTGAATTCTTTCCGGAGAGGAATAAGTAAGTGGAGTGCTTGGAGCAGTTGCATCAGAACATGAGAGTTTTGCTTGTTGTATTCCAAAAAAAATAAAAGAAAAATCCTACGTTAAATTACGACTGTTGAACCTGATAAACAATGGATACATTAGTTTTGGCACTTTAAAACACTGATAATTATTTTTAAATTTTGTAATTTACGTTAGGGTGGAGCATTTCCGCTACATTGGAACATACAGTTCGTTTCATCACGACAAAATAGCTGAAAAAGAACTAGGCAGTGTCAATTTTGAAAATTAAAGGGTGAGCTGCCAGCTTGATCGGAAAGGCGTCGGACTCGTAACTGGACTCGAGGTCGATGCCAACCGATCGAAGATCCTTCGCGTTTGCTAATGGTGACTGAGGCACGTTAAATATGCTCGTGGTTACTAAGTCCTTCAAGTTCATATTTCAAATCATCTCGGAATGAAAATAAACCACTCTGAATGAGCAATACATGATGGAAACTAAATGAATTACTACTTTTTTTTTGCCGATTTTCAATTATTATGATTTGCATTAACGTAAAAAATAAATATGAGAAACAAAAAGCAAAATAAAAAAAGAGTTAATTTCTAAAAAACAAAACACAGTTAATTACATCAGTAGCATCTAGTATAAAGCTAAAATACACCACTTTACCATAGTATTATTCGAGAAAAAGACAAAAAAATTTCACATTTTAGTAAAATGAGAAAATGTTGATTTACTACGTACCTTTTACTTTTAAAACAATATGAATTCTCAGAGTACATGTATAGTATATTATATCGAAATTCACTTTCTAAAAATAAATTTAGAGAAAAAAAAAGGAAAAAGGTCTAAAAAATAATAAGTTAAGCTGACCATTGGAAAGATTCTTAATAGTGATATTCGTCATTAATTTTTTCATAATATTCAGTTCACACACTGTCAGACGCTGTCCTCATGGGATAAAAGTTTTACTACCAAATTCTGGACTCGGTAATTCAGCAGAAGGAACCTGTTAAAATATGATGTAATGCTAATGAAAAATATAATGTTCCTTTAGAAGCACTAATTTGACATCAGAGTTCAGATAATAGCTATCAATCGTCTATATTCTTTCATATAGAATCTTTGTTAAAAAAGTACAGAAGCCTGAGCCTGTCGAGCTTAGCCGAATTCGCATTAATATGATAAATGACAACAGTAAGCATGCACAACATTTTCCAAACGAATGAAGTTTTTGGCGTGCTGTGCACCTTTCCACGATCGTTCCAACTTTTATTGATTAACGACAATATTTGTCAGCCAAATTGAACTTTAGTATGACGCTTTAACAGAGCATCTAAGATTTCTTCAACCATGCAGAAGACTTTCAATCAGCAATTTTGACTGAAGCTCAACTCGGCAGATGAATATGGTCGTAAGTCTTGAACTAATGGCCAGGGCCGGACCTTCGATTTTTCTGAGCTGGGGCAAGTCTTGAAACTTCTGTCCCTGTAATTCACCTTTCAAGTTTTTCTATCGAATTTCAAAAAAAAAAAAAAAAATAAATAAATAAATAAAAAAAATAAATAAATAAATAAATATATATATATATATATATATATTAGGGTGCATCAAACCCCCCTCTAGAAACCAATTGCTTTCTACCTAGTCTAAAAATGTTCCATTACCCTTAAAACCATATCATATCAAATATTTTTGTTTTCTTAAAAGGTTTAGGTGGTCCACGGTGACTTTGAAATTTCAGATTTTCCGCAAAATTCGACTAAAACCGGCATTTTTCATAATTAATTCCTTCATATTTCAATTAATTACTTTTTAATATTCAATAAGAAGTAATTAAGTCTCTGAAAAATGCAAAATGGATCGTAAAATTGTTTAATTTTAATAAATAATACTGTTTTTAGTGATTTTATAGCTGCCTCACCGTCAATACAGCCAAATGAATTTTTGCTATAATTTTTTGGCAACACTGAATAATGACTACAACTTTCACTCTGTTCACAAAACTGCATTATCTGCTTTTGTCAACCTGTAGTTTTCACTTGAAGTTGATTTTTAACTTTTAATTCTAAGTCATTTTTTTACTTTTATTTTGTTTAATTTTTTTTTGTTCAAGTTTGAAAATACTAGCCTAAATATTTAAGTGTTCTGTTTTGCATATTTCTACTTTTGGTTTTGATTTGGAAACTTATGTCTTAATTTTGATAAATATTTTGATTTGATTGCACCATGGATACCAGACTGTCGTCGCATATTTTCGGTCTTGGCAGCAAGATTACCAGTAGCGATTCAAAAATAAATAGCTGCAAGCTTCCTACTAATTTACAAGTTTTAAGATGTATGCTGTATTATGTAGAAGAAGGATTTCATGAAAACAGAACTGAATGGGAGTCTTCAAGATTAGTCTTTTCACAGGTAAAGGTGTTTTACGAAAAAGCAAGTATTCCTATGATAAGTGAGATAAAAGCATGTCAGAAAATTATAAAACTTCTTGATGACAATGCTAAGTTAAGGGCTATACCCCTTAATCGAAGATCTACACCAACTACTAAACGAAAAGTAAAACAAATGGAAGATAAACTAGCCTTGACATTTCAGTTGTGGCCTGCAAATGCCGAAGAACTAATGAAGAATAGAGAAGATATTTCTTTTCTTCAGTCAATGAAAAGTGATCGTATAGCAACTTTTGGGTCATATGACAAAGCTCTTGGAGATAAAGTAAAAAGAAAAGAAACACGGTTACATCATCAAGAAATCAGAAAAGCAAAGATGAATAAAACCACTTTGGATTCGACATTAAATGATGTTCTCACTTCATCTGACTCTGATGAACAAAACACAGCAAATGACATAGAAACCGCTGGTTTTGAAGGTCCTTCAACAAGTTCTATCAGTCATCATCGTGTTAAACGAACAGGAACAAGTTTATTCATCCCACATGATATAATGAAAAAACCTAATCTTGTTTCGCTAGCAACACGTTTAAATATGAGCCCAGCCCAACAGGCAGCATATACAAAGGCATTAGTTACAGAATTAGGAGGTAAGACATCTGCCATAGCCGCATCATACGCAACAACAGATAGATCAAGAAGGGAAGTTGCGATGGAAATTTCAGCCACGTGTAAGGAGCAATGGTGCTTTCCTAAACAAACAACCTTGCATTGGGATTCAAAACTCACAACAACTTTGTCCAGTAAATATAAAACCGAAGAACGTCTCACCATCGTCGTTGGAGATATTCACCAGCAAAAAATTCTTGGTGTTCCAGCCTATCCTCAAGGAGCGGATCGCAAATGTGGTTCAATCATTGCCAATTTAATATATGAACGTCTCATTTCATGGGAATGTATACAAACAGTTGTAAATATGACATTTGATACAACTTCATCCAACACAGGCCATATTACTGCGGCCTGCGTTAGTGTGCAAAAGAAACTGGGGCGTGCACTTCTTTGGTCAGCTTGCCGCCATCATATTGGCGAAATAATTTTGTCTCATGTGTTTGATGACTTGAAAATTGAGGCGTCTAAATCCCCAGACATATCCCTGTTTAAACGATTCCGAGATAATTTCGATCATCTTGATCTTGATCAAAGCCAGTTGACACCATACATCATGAAATCACTAAGTGAAGAAGCAACACACATAATTACTGGTCTTAAAGCCAATGCAATAAAAACAGCAAAATATGCCCTAAAGTCTGAAAAATGCAGAGATGATTACATGGAGTTTGCAAAGCTTTGCTTACTATTCCTAGACTCTCCTAATATGACGCAAGAAGTAAAGTTGAACCGCCCCGGTGCCTTGCACAAAGCACGTTGGATGGCTAAGCTTTTATACACAATTAAGATCTGTCTTCTTGAGGAGCAAATAACACAGCTTCCTACAGGCACAATAGCTTCAAAGCAACAGATTATTAAACTGCGTGACTTTGCAAATTTTGCTACTCTTGTATACAGCTACTGGTGGATAACCTGTGATTCTGCCATTGATGCCCCGTGGAATGATCTGCAAATGCTTCGCTCTCTTATAGAATACAAAGCTGTCCATCCTGCCATATCCGACAGTGCAATCGGTGCCTTTCAAAGTCACTACTGGTACCTTACAGAAGAGATGGTGCCACTTGCCCTGTGGTGTAACAAAGTTCCAGCACAAGAACAGAGAGCAATTGCTAATGCACTGTTAGCTACGAAACCAAGTTTTACCAATACTGGTTTTACGTTAAGAAATAGATATGGCACGGGTTTTGGGAAACCCAAACTTCCAAAAAATCTGAACATCAATACAAGTCTCTCTGATTTAGTGGGAGCAGATTCTTGGTTTTTGTTTTCTTTGCTTGAACTGAACTCAGATTTTTTAAAAGAAGAAGTTTCAGTATGGCCAAGTTCTACATCGTACACCACATCTTTCAAAAAGTTACAAGCACTAAATGTTGTTAATGACTGTGCAGAGCGAGGTGTCAAACTAAGTAGTGACTTCATCAAGTCCTCAAAATGTGAGGAGCACTACCAGAATGTGGTGCAAGTTGTTGAACAAGACAGACAAAAGCGAAAAAATCTACGAAAATGACTAAAAAATTGAAATTAATATAAAATTGATTGCTTGCATAAATTGTAATAAACTTAGAAAATTATTAGTGTATCTATATCTGTTCTTTTAATGTATTCTAAATTAATCTTAAGTTTATATTTTTGTTGGAATAGAAATTTATTCATTTTTTCCACATAATACCGTTTTTAACGAAATTTTCATATTTCGTTGGGCTGGTGGACCACATAGATATTATTCAAAGCTCTTAAAATTTTATGCACATACTTTTTTTGATATTTGAAACAAAAATAACATAGGTAGAAACAATTTCCAGAAATTTTTTTAAAACATGGGGGGTTTGATGCACCCTAATATATATATATATATATATATATATATATATATATATATATATATATATATATATATATATATAAAATATTGTGCCTTTACCATCCTCCAGAAGTTGCAGCGCCCGGGGCAAAGCGGGGCTCCCCCCCCCCAGATCCGACGCTGCTGACAGCTTGCAGTTGTCTGCAGGTTTTGATTTGACAATATTTTAGTCTTTTCGTCACGGTAACGCGGGTTAGCTCTGCATAGAAATAACATTTCATGAGGTCATCTAACCAGAAAGATGTCACACTTACGATTAAAAAAAAAAAAAAAAATGTTGAAAACGCATGCAACTAACATAACGTCAACTGATACCTTTTTGAAAAATCTTTGACACGGAGTTCTAAACGGGAAGCTACACAAATGCACACTACTGAATTTTACGGTAAAAGTCAGTGAAATAGGAATAAATTGTGCTACATCAGATGCCCCTTTTTCTATGCACATTTTTTAAAAAAATATTTCTTACAACTTTCAGGCAATAAAAAACATTTTCGGATTTATACAGCGACAGTAAACAAGATTCTCCTTAGGATTATAGCGGCTTATATTAACCGTTAATGACCTGAATCCTTACTTTAATGACATTTGTTCAGGAGGTTACGGGCAACCGGTTCTAAGAGGCTTTAGCCTGGAAGCCCATTCTTTCCCGAGGCATTGTTCCGGAAGTGCTAATGATCTTTCTCAGAAATAAATATTCAGACAATGATGCCGATTAAGATTGGTAAAGGTGAGAGTTCAACTTGATACCAGCAGGAATGAAAAACAATTTGAAATTTAAATTCAAATGTCTGATAGTGAAATCAAAGTCTGTCTTTCAACAGAAGCGTACTTTCTCAAAATTTTTTAGAAGGGGAAAAAAACGTAACTTCAGTTTTAATACGCGTGTGGGAAACGTAAAAATAATTTTCGCTCATTATTACAGGATAATAGTTTGCTTACACTATTTTGCGAATCGTCCGCATATTTACATCGAATTTGAAAATTAATATTTAACTGCGAAGTATTTATTATCACTCACAGGAATTCAGCAGACAAAAAACCACGAGGAATCCGTTTCATTTTGCAAATATACATTTTTAATTGCATCATAGTAAAAAAAAAAAAAAAAAAAAAAAAAAAAAAAAAAAAAAAAAAAAAAAACAAAGACACAAACTATCTGGCTAATATAAACATTTGCAAGCAGTTAATATTCGAACTAAGTCTGTTTATATTCTGTGATTGGTCTTTAAGGATATACAAGAAACGAACTTTGTTTAATGTGCCGTGCAAAACGAAGTTAGTGATAATAGGAAGTGGCTTTACTTGAGGGATGGTTGGGACCTATGCATTCTGTCGGGGTGAGTGGGGATTTGGCGGGGTGGGACGGGGGAGGTGGTGTGCAGTTGGAGAAATTCTTCGTTCTTACTAGTGGCCTTCTGGGTCGGGGATTTGTACGGTCCGCGTCCCTGGTGCTGGGGTTTAGGGGCAATTCGGAACCGAATCTGTATCTGGTCATTGACAGAGGCGGTGGTTAGCGACAGGTGATTTTGGTGCTATGGTCGCATTTGTCTAGGTGTGGCCTTAGTTGCTTGTTTTAGATTCTGAGTTTTCATACTTTATTCTTTTTGCCGAGTGTAGCGAGTTTAGTTGCGTGTGTTGCGCGTGGTGGCCGGCGGTTTTGGGTTGTTGGGGGGGTGACAGATTTATGGGGTCATATACGGGGGCTGGTTCTGGTTTGGGGTGGTTTGGGGTATTCAAACCGTATTTACCCCTTGTGACTGGAGAGGTGTCATTGGCCTGACCGGGGGTTCCATATCCAAATGACTAAATACCAGCGTTGACTTTGCGAATAGTCGGTGTGGGGGGGCGTGGCAACTTTGGTTTTTGGACTTCCCGCGCGTAGTGTTGTTATTGTTGGTGGGGGGGGGTGTTTTTGGTAATAAATTTAATGGGTTTATTATATTGTGTAGGGGTATTTGGTGTGTGTCATGACAGAACTAACAGGTGAGAAGTCGCGTGGTGTGAGTAGGTACATGATTGACGATTAGCGCGGGGTCCTGCCTTGGTGAGATTTTTGGGGCAAGGCGACATACTTTGGGGGTTCTCAATCAAACTAACCCCCCAACCCTGGATTTATCTCAAAGCGCGAGTGAACGGTGCACAGTATGGATTTCGTTGGGGTGATTGGTCGTGAGTCTGCACGGGATAACTGAAGGGGGCCAGGCCAACAGGGGTCTTTTTGAGCGTGGGTGGGGCGACCGTGCGACGGGGAGAGGTGGGTTAGAGAGGGTTATGTGGGTTGAAATGCACCCTCGCCGTATGACATTAAGTGTTTTTGTTTTGATTGCAGGTTTGGATGTCCGGGGAGGTTGCTCGGATCTTGGCTCAACACTTATGGACTGGGGGGAAAGCTGCGCGTAGAGGGGAAGAAGCAAGTAACACACTGGCGGGCCGTCGCTAATTTTTGGTGGGCGTCAGGGGTAGTGTGGGGAACAGGTGGCACTCTATCCGTGTTTACATCTGGGACAGCAGGAAGTGCCTCTGGCCCACAATCGTTGGGTTTTACTGTTTAATTCTTGGCTTGATGTTTTATTAATTTATCCATAGACGCCCCACCGCTGCTGGGGAGGCACATACGGCAAGCGCTTGTGGCTGTTGAATGTTGTGCACGGAGCGGAGGTTACCGCCCGAAAGGAGTGTTTGGAACGTCCCAGAACTCGACGTCTCGGAGGGGTCTCTCTATGTCTACCTTACGCGTTCATGACGCGAACGTGTCGACGATGCCCCCACGAGCCCATCTGAAGACTTTTAGGGCGCGCACCGTCATACACCAGGCGTCCCAAGGGGGTTCGGGGGGTTGTGGGTGCGGTTGTGGCGGCTGAACGGCATAGGGTCAATGCTTTGCTTTTATTTTCAAGTATATTTGTGTTCCTGGTTTTGTATATTTTATACAAACATACTATTTTTATCGTATCCGGGTGCATTTTTATTTGCATAGAAGGAAACACAAGTAGTTGAGTTGCTAAGTTAAAAAATATGTCGTACAAATGCTCTTTCTTCATCAAATTTCATGACGTTGTTACTAGATAACAAATTATTACATTTAAATAGCCTAATAATTATTTTATCGCTATACTTTTTGTTTTTTTAATGTTAATTTATCTATTACACCTCTTTGCTCCTTGCTATTTTTATATCAGTAAAGCAGCTCCTTTAGTGGAGGAATTGGAAAATTCCACTCGCTCCCCTCTTTGCATACATGTGGGCATCGTTTTAGTTGTTTTTCTATATGGAGGATCTAATCTTTGCCCCCCCCCCCCCTTTCCCCTCCTGAAAAGATGTGAATTGAAATTCCTGCAATAAAGTATGCATCCTTCATATTTTCTCTATTCTTTTGCACCACATTAAACAAAGTTCGTTCTGTATTATTAAAGACATTAACCAGAATATGATAACAAATGAGTTTTCGAATATTAACTGTCTTGCAAATGATTTATATTAGCCAGGTAGTTTGTTGTCTCTTTGTTTTTTTTTTTTTTTTTTTTTTTTTTTTTTTTTTTTTTTTTTTTTTTTTTACTTGATGCGCAATCCTAAAAATGTAATATTTGCAAATGAAACGGATTACTCGTGGTTTTTTGTCTGCTGAATTCTAGTGAGTGATATATAAAAATACTTCGCAGTTAAATATTAATTTTCAAAATTCGATGATAAATTATCGCGAGACGATTCGCAAAATTAGCTATGTAAGGAAAACTATTATCCTGTAATAATGAGGCGGAAATTTATTTTTACCGTTTCCCACACGCGTATTATATTAAAACTGAAGTTTACGTTTTTTTCCCCCTTCCTTAAAATTATTGAGGGAAAGATACGTTCATGTTGAAAGGACAGACTTTGATTTCACTATCAGAACCATTTGGAATTTAAATTTCAAATTGTTTTTCATTCCTGTCTTGGTATAAGTGTTGACACTATACCTTTACCAATCTTATTCGGCAATCATTGTCTGAATAATTCTATTTATCATGAGAAAGTCATTAGCACTTCCGGAACAACTGCCTCGGGATAAAAGAATGGGCTTCCAGGCTAAAGACACTCTTTTAGAAAACCGGTTGCCCGTAACCTCCTGAACAAATGTCTTAAAGTAATGGATTCAGGTCATTAAACGGTTAATATAAGCCGATATAATCCTAATGGAGGAATCTTTGTTTACGTCGCTGTATAAATCCGAGAAAATGATTTTTTAATAGCCTGAAAGTTGTACAGAATGAAATATTTTTTTTAACAAATGTGCCATAGAAAAGGGGCATCTGGCATCGTAGCACAATTTATTGCCTTGGTCTCGGAAAAGTTTTACCCGATTTATAAGTCAAGTAGATTGATTTGTGTGTAGCTTCCCGTTTAGAATCGTAGTCAAAGATTTTTCACAACAAAGTTAATCAGTTTGGACGCTTATGTTAGTTTGAAAATGCGTTTTCAACACTTTTTTTTTTTGTTTTTTAATGTAATGTTTGTGACATCTTCTTGGTTAGTGCCTCATTGAAATGTTATTTTAATTGCAGAGCCTAACCCGCATGTTACCGTGACGAAAGTCGCTAATTGATGGGGCTCATAGGCTAAAATGGCAGACAATCTCGGCTAGCTGGCCGTAGCCGTCCGAGAATAGCTAGGGGGGGGGGGGAGTCCCAGCGGATGACCTCAGGGAACTTCAGAGGCTAAATGAGGTTTGTAGGTGGGGGTTTTGGCATATATATTGTGCGGGTACGTCGTGCTTGTGCTCCTGTGAGTGATGTCGCTGTGTGTGCTGTGTGTGTAGAGAGTTCAGTGTCGTAGATGGTGTGTGTGGGGTGGGGGCATGCATTTCAAACCATGGGGGTTTTCTTTGGGAGCGGTTTGTCCGGGGGAGTCAAGTGGGAGGTGGGGGGTTATTGCTGACATTATTTAATGTATTCGGTTGCAGAAATCTGGCGTATAGCCTTGCGCCCCCTTGATGTTCTATCTAGCTTGGGGGCATACTGCATCTTACGTTGAGTGGTTTTGGGACAGGCGGGGTCATTAACCAGGGCTATTGTAGGGGGTAATTATTATGGTCAGATTTGGCATATATATCCAACAAAATTTATATACCTGAAGATTATATGTTAAGCAAAATACATTAAAAGTACAGATATAGATACACTAATAACACTCTAAGTTTATTGTAATTTATGCAAGCAATCAATTTTATATTCATTTCAATTTTTTAGTCATTTTCGTAGATTTTTTCGCTTTTGCCTGTCTTCTTCAACAACTTGCACCGCATTCTGGTAGTGCTCCTCACATTTTGAGGACTTGATGAAGTCACTACTTAGCTTGACACCTCGCTCTGCACAGCATTAACAACATTTAGTGCTTGTAACTTTTTGAAAGATGTGGTGTACGATGTAGAACTTGGCCATACTGAAACTTCTTCTTTTAAAAAATCTGAGTTTAGTAAAAGCAAAGAAAACAAAAACCAAAAATATGCTCCCACTAAATCAGAGAGACTTGTATTGATGTTCAGATTTTTTGGAAGTTTGCGTTTCCCAAAACCCGTGCCATATCTACTTCTCAACGTAAAACCAGTATTGGTAAAACGTGGTTTCGTAGCTAACAGTGCATTAGCAATCGCTCTCTGTTCTTGTCCTGGAACTTTGTTACACCACAGGGCAAGAGGCACCATCTCTTATGTAAGGTACCAGTAGTGCATTTGAAAGGCACCAATTGCACTGTCGGATTTGGTGGGATGGACAGCTTTGTATTCTATAAGAGAGCGAAGCATTTGCAGATTGTTCCATGGGGCATCAATGGCAGAATCACAGGTTATCCACCAGGAGCTGTATACAAGAGTAGCAAAATTTGCAAAGTCACGCAGTTTAATAATCTGTTGCTTTGAGGCTATTATGCCTGTAGGAAGCTGTGTTATTTGCTCCTCAAGAAGACAGATCTCAATTGTGTACAAAAACTTAGCCATCCAACGTGCTTTGTGCAAGGCACCGGATCGGTTCAACTTTACTTCTTGCGTCATATTAGGAGAGTCTAGGAATAGTAAGCAAAGCTTTGCAAACTCTATGTTCTCATCTCTGCATTTTTCAGACTTTAGGGCATATTTACTGTTTTTATTGCATTGGCTTTAAGACCAGTAATTATGTGTGTTGCTTCTTCACTTATAGTAATATGGCCTGTGTTGGATGAAGTATCAAATGTCATATTTACAACTGTTTGTATACATTCCCAAGAAATGAGATGTTCATATATTAAATTGGCAATGATTGAACCACATTTGCTATCCGCTCCTTGAGGATAGGCTGGAACACCAAGAATTTTTTGCTGGTGAATATCTCCAACGACGATAGTGAGACGTTCTCCGGTTTTATATTTACTGAACAAAGTTGTTGTGAGTTTTGAACCCCAATGCAAGGTTGTTTGTTTAGGAAAGCACCATTGCTCCTTACATGTGGCTGAAATTTCCATCGCAACTTCCCTTCTTGATCTATCTGTTGTTGCATATGATGCGGCTATGGCAGATGTCTAACCTCCTAATTCTGTAACTAATGCCTTTGTATATGCTGCCTGTTGGGCTGGGCTCATATTTAAACGTGTTGCTAGCAAAACAAGATTAGGTTTTTTCATTACATCATGTGGGATGAATCAACTTGTTCCTGTTTTTTTAACACGATGATGACTTATAGAACTTGTTGAAGGACCTTTAAAACCAGCGGTTTCTATGTTATTCGCTGTATTTTGTTCATCAGAGTCAGATGAAGTGAGAACATCATTTAATGTCGAATCCAAAGTAGTTTTATTCATCTTTGCTTTTCTGGTTTCTTGATGATGTAACCGTGTTTCTTTTTTACGTTGGCTCCAAGAGCTTTGTCATATGATCAAAAAGTTGCTATACGATCACTTTTCATTGACTAAAGAAAGGAAATATCTTCTTTATTCTTCATTAGTTCTTCGACATTTGCAGGCCACAGCTGAAATGTCAAGGCTAGTTTATCTTTCATTTGCTTTACTTTTCGTACAGTAGTTGGTGTAGATCTTCGATTAAGGAGTATAGCCCTTAACTTAGCATTGTCATCAAGAAGTTTTATAATTTTCTGACATGCTTTTATCTCACTTATCATAGGAATACTTGTTTTTTTGTAAAACATCTTTACCTGTGAAAAGACTGTAATCTTGAGTCTCCCAGGCTGGGAGGGGGGATTGCAAAGCCGGCTGCGTCAGAAGTACTCTTACTTCTGGTTAAACTCTTTGTAAATTAGTAGGAATGCTTTGCAGCTATTTATTTTTGAATCGTTACTGGTCAATACTTGCTGCCAAACCAAGACCCGAAATATATGGACGACGACACGTCTGGTGGGGTCCAGACTTAGGTTGCATCTCAATAATCTTTAGTGTTGGTGCTCTGTCAAGTAGGAAGATCTAGATGGGGCCCCTATTGCAAAACCAAAGAGTATGAATTTGCAAAAACAGTTCAAGTAATATGATGTTGGGATGAGTTTTGGTCTAATACGTTGCAACACATTTTTTATTTGGTTCATATTGTTTTGGTACATAATCAGGTCCCCCGGAGATTGAAGCGTTTAAGGGATTTATATTAATACCGGCATAGTTGTAATTTATAAGCGCTCACGGTGGGGACAATAATCAAAGATGAGAATGCATGGTTTCCGTGACCCTGACGCAGTGAAAGTTGTCAGTACATTACTTCAGTGGGCCACTAACAAAAATTTTTGCAAAAAATTCATTTCTGTGTTGGGACGGTGTGGCTCCTGCGTCTTATTAGCCACGATAATTAACAGGATGAAGGTGGGAGTTTTGGTTAACAAGGGGTCGTTCATTGGGGCCTGGGGCGGCTCGAGTACGGTTGTAACTGGCCAGGTGTGTTGAGTATAAAGTCAATTAATTGATATGATGAACGGAAATATAATTATGAATAATAATGCCCAGTTAGTATGTCGATTGTGTGGCGGGATAATCTGAAAGGTCATTAGTCCTACGTGGGTGTACACCATCACCGATTTCCGGGGTATGTTTTAATATTTATCTGTGTTGAGCTTGTTATGGGGTTAAGGGTAAGTGGGATCTTTTGTAGTGTAAATTTGGTGTCTGGAGTTAAGCATATCGTGGGTTCCGTCGTTGGCGGGAGGGGCGGGGGTGGCTCTCCCAGTTGAGATAAGCTAGAGAGAGAGTGTGAGTGAGGGTTGGGAGTATTTTTTTGATTTTATGTATTTATTTTTTTTTTTTTTTTGATATTCGATAGAAAAAACTTGAAGTGTGAATTACAGTGGACAGAAGTTTCAAGACTTTTGCCCCAGACTCACCAGAAAAATCGATGGTCCGGCCTGCCGCCCATTGTTCAAGATACTTAGTCCATAATTCATTGCCGACGACAGTTGAGCTTTCAGTCAAAATTGCCTCGATTTGAAAGTCCGTCTGCATGGTGACAGAATTTTAGCCAAAGATGCTCAGTTAAAGGCGTCCACATACTAAAGTTCAATTTGGCTGTACATATATGTCAGTTAGAACTCAATAAAAGTTGGGGAATCGATCGTGGAAAGTGCATGCACCCCAGCTCACCCCAAAAACCTCTTCGTTTGGAAAATGTTGTGCAATGCTATAACTCGTTGTCATTTATCATTATTAATGCGAAATTCGAGCTAAGACTCGAACAGGCTCAAGGCTTCTGTACTCTTTTTTAAACAAAGATTCTATATCATGAAAAGAAATATAGACGATCGGATAGCTATTATCTGAACTTGAGGTTCATAATTAGGGCTATCGAAAAGGAACAGTATATGTTTCTTCAGCTGACTACATCTTAGGAATTAAACTGGGGCCTTCTGCTGTATGACCGAGGCCTTGTTGGGTTGGGCTGGTTTCGGTGGTGCCCTGGTGCGTCGAGGAAGGTATTGGGGTATCCTCTAAAAATGGGGATTATGTTGTTGTGTGTTTTATTGGTATGGTCAGTTGTGATAGCCATGCTGTTGTTGAGGCATTTGGAAGGAAAGGACTGGCGCTTAGCGTGGTGGGGCCTGGTGCTCACAGGGCGGGGCAGGGGGGGTGGGGGGGAGAGTTGTTGGGTGGGGTGTGTTTTGGGTTGGGCACGATGTGTTGTGTATTTGTTATAGGGTAGTCAATTGTGGTTGTTAGTTGGCAGTGGGGGGTGATATGGTTTTAGGGTAGGAGGTTAGCTTACTGGAGCGGCTGGGGACGTTTTGGGGTTAGTGGGGGTGCCGGCGCGGGGCAGCGTTGTTTGACGTGCGTGGAGAGGTTAAGGGGGGGAGGGGTGCTTGGTGTCGTGAGCGTAGGTGGGTACTCGGTTCGGGGGTTGGTTTGGATTAGATATAGGTTCCTAGGCGGGGGTGGCGCGGTTTCTTTGTTTCATCAGTATTTAGTTGTTTTCGCTTTTAATGCAAATTCTAATAATTGGAATAAAATCGGCCAAAAAAAAATACAGTCTGGGTTGGCAATTTTGGTGGCCAGCAGGTATTGCTCATTCAGCAGGGGGTTGATTTTCATGTCAACGAGAATGATTTGAAAAAATTATGATAACTGGAAGGACTTTGTGTTTCCACGTGACATTTGGGGTTTTAGTGGACAAGCATCTGAGATTAACTGGCTGACATTATCTTCATCCAAGCGCAAAGGCCAAACAACGGATACAGCTCCGATCAGCGTTTATCCGCGCTAACTCGCTCCTACGTCTTGATGGCCAGTCTTACGAGGTCCACCGTAACGCTCACGCCTCCTCCTCCCACAACTCTACTTACCAGGCAGCAAGTCCTTGGCATGACGCACACACACTTCTTAATTTCACAAAATTGGACACTGCCTAAGATCCATTTTTCCAAGCGCTTACTATTTTGTCTTGAGGTAACTCGAACCTGTATGTTCCAAGGAGGCAAGGAAATGCGTCCAACCACCTTAACAGGATTGGTCTAAAAATTGTAAAAAAATATCCAGTGTTTTAAAGTGCCTTAATAATGTATTCCATTGTTTTTCAAGGTTCAACAGTCGTAATTTTAAGCGTAGAGATCTTTTCTTTTCAATTTTTTTTGGCATACAACAAGGGCAAAACTCTCATGTTCTGATGCAGATGCTCTCCAAGCACTCCACTTACTTATTCCTCTACCGGAAAGAATTCAAAAACAAAAAGTGGGGAAAACAATCATTTCCCCCTCTTCCTCACTCGCTTTTGACGAGTCTGAAAACAACGGATCCTCGTTGGCGGCCTTCGAGGTCGCATTTCAAGAAAACCTCTTATGGGTTGCGTCGATTCGATTTCTGTAATATAATTGTAACCCGGTGCATAGCGGAACCTCAACCAAGCGTGGCGATGGCCGTGACGTTGTCGAGTGCTTCCAACCCTGCCCCGCCATTTATGTATTTATGTGACGACCGCCGACATCAGAATGCGTCATTTATATTGCAATTTTGGCATGCCGAAGATCGCTTAAGAAAAAAGCAGAGAGTTCTCGGTGGAGGAAGGGAATTAAATATACCCGAGGTCGTTTTTGCTGAGAGAAGCAGTTTAATTGAATGCAACTCTCTCAACTGGTGATGGTCAGTGTGGGACGGTGTGACCTGCACTACACTAAATGCTTAGGGGTATAGTTGGGCGCTGGATGTGGCGGGGGGGGAGCATGTTCGAGGGATTAACTATTTTGCGTTTTTAACTCGTTGTGCTCCTAATTTATAAGTAGGTATGTAGAACAGCGTGAGTGGCCAACTTTTTGGGGAAAAAAGAGCCACTTTCCGGGAAAAAGAAATATTTCGCGTGCCTACATTTGAATTTTTCAAGAAAAGCAAATAGGGAAATTTTTTTTTTAATTTATGGGCTCATTGTGTATTTTTTCCTTGCTACTAATATCTATAGTATTTTCTCTAAGTTTGAGCAGTGAAAGAAGCTCCCTGTACAAGGCAAGGAACAACACGTTTTGTGCTACCTTTGGTTCAGGTTATGGAGTAAACAGGTAAATTGGCTTAGGGGGCTCTCGCTATTCTCTGGGAAAAATGTTCAAGTCTCGGGAACACGGTGGAACAAGTACAAGTGTGTGAGTACTCAGCAAGAGAGCGAATCTTTTATTGTGTGCAACGATGAATGCTCTGATATAGAGTCGTTTCGGGTGGTGGCGGAAGATGGGGACGGTGACGGGGGTTGGGAAAACGATAGGAGGGAAAAGGTTACCTTTCTCCGGGGTTTCCATTGAATTTTTCGCGACATTGATGTGAGTCTTTTTTGGTAAGTCATTTATGAGAAAGAACGAAAAAAGGTTCAGGTTACTAGGTATATTCTGACAGACTGTAAATAAAAGGGAGACAGAATGTAGAAATATCTCGGGAGTTTTCAAAAATACTGAAATTTGTCAAACACGTATAGTCCGAACCGCTGAAAGATGATGGTGGATCTGACTGAGAAGCGGAAACGGACACTTCTTTTGAATAGGTTGGGATTTGCGGGTATAAACAGCGGTAGCAGGTTGATGTGGGGCGGGCGCGACATTAGCCGTCACCGAGGTTTATTGGAAGTGGGGACACCGGTGTCATGCCGATCAACAGACCTGTACCAAACTCCTGTCGGCACAGGCAGACAGACAGGGAGGGATCGGGATGGGATCGGCACAGACGGGGGATCCTCTGTTCGGTGGGGATAGGTAAAGGAATCGGGGTTCTGCGGGTTGCCACTACTTGTGCATCAAAGTTAAGTTTTCGATAATTAAGGACTATTTTTTATAATTTTGAGACGTTCTCTGGCTGAATAATGTTGGTATTCGGGCCGGGTTGGGATGAGGCGGGAAGCCGGGATTAGGGGGGGTATTCGAAAAGTGTTAAAAAATGAAGTTTCTTAGACTTTATTTTGAGAATATTGGCGGAAGTAGTCCTTCCATTAATAATTTCAAAATTGAAAACCTAAAAGATGCTCCATTCTTAGATTGTTCTAGGTGGTTTTGGTCAGACGGGTCCCGCCAAGAGAAATGTTTCCATCTTTAGGCTCTTACCATGCAATTCGGGGTCAATAGTAGGTGATGTTAATAGGAAAAGGTTTGGGAGATCTCGAAGGTCCTTCGTTTAAATACACATAACACGAAGTTTGGCGACGTACACGGCAACGGAATAAGGGGAACAAGCAGCACACGGCTCTATCTTTGTTGACTTTAGAGTTTGGTGTCACCAATATAGGGCCATTTTAGGATACATTTGGCCGAATTTAAACGTGAAGAGGTACAAAAGCTGGCTGGTCTCTGGTTATGGGAGGCGAGTTGGGTGACACCCGTTCTTGGCATTGGACTGGGCTTAATTACATCGGGTGCAGTAGGACAAATGAAATAAGAGGTAGGAAAGTGGGGTCGGGTGTGTGAACACTTTTCTCCCTGTTATGGGGCTGCATCATTGAGAGGGTGGGTATTGGATCAGATTGAAAGAAAAAACGTAATTTTAAGAATTTTTTGGACTCCTAGGGATGTTTGATGACACATTTTTTAGTAAGATGCATTTGGTGTTTTCGAACACTTAAGTTCTTGCTGCCCGGAAACTAGGCGGCTCCCTTTGCTCTTCTCCTTAGAATCGACAGTGGCTAAATTACAGTGTTAAGTGTAACTTCTATGAAAAGTTTCAGCCTGACAAGGACTTCCCTCGGAGGCAGTGCATAATTCACAATATTTCTGGTTGATTTGCCTTGAACCTTCTTTGAGTCAATTGCAGCATGTGATAGGTTGTGCCAATACCGGTTAAAAAAACCGTCCTCCGAGTCTGAGTCGGAATCCTCAGAATCACTTCGAGGTTTTTTGGGAACGTCCCCCCGCCCCGCCCGGCTACCCCGCCTCTTTGGAGTCTCTGACCTCCAAAATCCTTTTGTGGAACCAGCCGATCTACTTCTCACAGAGTTAAGCTTTTGGACCATTAGTCCGAGTTCGTAGTATTATGAGATGATCTGTAATTAAATACCAAATCATGACATCTAGCCTGTAAGCTCTTTGTTTTAAAGGGTTTTTTTCAGACGATGAGCAATTATCAAGGTTTTTTAAGAAAAGGGTGTTTTTCCATCATTAGGGTATATCTTGCTGCTGGAAACACACATTATTTTCTTCAAATTTTGAAAGCAAATGTTCTATAAGTCATTCGCGTCACTGCACACACTCTTAAATACCTTCGCCATTAATACCGTGCCACACTGTGGCACGCGTGCCGCGGGTTATGGCCTCCACGATGTACGGAATGAACGGTTTTTGGAAATTATTGCAGTAAATTTAACTAATGGTTCTAAAACAAGATTAAAGTATCGTCCTTAAGTGAATCAAACTTAAGGACTTAAGAATTTAAAACGCATGAAAGACAGATAAATGGGATTCATGTCGCAATACATATTTAAAGGAAGCATTTGCTTCTGTCTAGTTTGATTTTTTGGTCACACACACAGTAGAAAAGAACCGCCTAACGGTTCGGCAATCAAGTTTCTTTACGGTTTGACACGTCGCATATAAGTCTCCTGTATTATCTTAATCCCTGCTGAGGTTCGTTAAGGATCAACAGAAGCAAGTGGTTACTTTTAAAACTAGAAATAGAGCCGCTTATATAGACCTTACATAGGGGCCTTACTTAATTATATATCAGGAGCCTTAACTTAAAACCATTTAACAACAAAATATTATAAAAGAGAATTTTGCTCTTCACAGTAATGGAGGAACACCACAAATCCTACCACCAGTTTGTGAAAGAAACACACACACAGGGACGTAAAACTAAGAGGGGGGCAGGACGGTGCTACTCGTGCCCCTGGCGCTCAGATTTTTGTGGTCGCTACAACTGCCTAAAGTAACTGCATAATTTTCCTGTTTCATTATTTTAAAATTTAAAAAAATGACATATTTTTTCAAAGCCAGACTACTCCATACACAAGTAAAAAAAAAAGCTCAATGTATAAAGCTACACAGGCAGAAAGTTGAAGAAATGTTTTCTAATGTGCGAAAAATTGTAGGAAAGAATCGACACCAAGAGATTAGAGTTTCAGCTCAAAAAAATCTCTCTCTCTACTCTATTTAGAAAATGCTCTATGGTTTGTTTTAAACAATGTATCTTATATGAAGAAATATTTAACCCTACTATTCAATTTAATTTTGGCATCCCTCAGGACCATCAGTCCTAGGGGCCGAGCAACGACAAGCAGGACACATTAGTGCGGTGGGGCCGCCAAAAACCTAAGAGCGAGGGCAGGGGCGCTAATTACCAGCCCGATAAAAAATATGCTTTAGGAAAAACAAAAAAACTCTTAGGGATAAAAAGTTAAATGCGAAAACAGAATGTTTTTTTTTTTTTTCACTCCTTCTAAGTTGTATCAACAATGTCCCGATTTTCAGAAAGGGAAAGGGTTTATTCTTTAACCAGGTAATAATTAGTCAAGCCATCTGGCCGCTTTAAGCACTTAAGTCTGACTTGCCAATGCTCTCCGGGGGGGAGGAATTATTAAAGATTGTTTAAACAGTTATATTCTGAACAATTTAAATACTAGGAATAGGACACAGGCCCCCCCCCCCATTTAAAGTATAATTATCTACTTACGAATCGAAATGCTCCGTATGTAACAGCAGGTTTATCTATACGCAAATATTTGTGCTTAGCTGAGTGAATGTTAGAATTACATTTTGGCTACCTTTGGGTCAATCACTGCAATTTGGCTCTGGGGCGCCTGGAGTAAGGCCCGAGTTCCCTCATAAGGATAGTCAATTGGCCGCGTCAGAAGTTTGTATGGGGGGAGCGAGTTTTAGGTTCCTCGAGGTTTCTCGTTGGGGGGGTAACGTTCAGGTGCGCGGGTAGTTTTTATCTGGTCACTTGTGGGCGTTAGGGTAAATGCGGAGGGGGCGGTATTGTTTGTTTGTGGCGGTCATGTGGGGGGGACATGGCAGACTGGGTGGCGCGGGGCAGGTTTGGTTTGATGTAAACTATAGCAGCGGGGTGTTTCTGGGTGACCACAGTTGTGCATTCCGGTGGGGGGGGGGTGGAGGAGAGGGCCGGGAGTTCACACTTGTGATTCGGGGTGGTGGGTCGTTGGGCTCGGTATTCTTGGACGGGGTATAGGTTAGGGGTTGGACGGTATTGTTGGGATGTGGGGGTGGGCTTCGTGTTTAATGGTGAATCATGTGGGGGGATCAAGGTCAGGATTGTCTGGGGGACGATTTTGGGCTTATGGATGGTTTGTGGGGGTGGAAATGCATGAAAATAATGGTGGGTCTGAAGGGGGTATTTCAGGTGAGGGCTGGGCTATAGGTGGGCTGTCATTTCAGGTGGTTTCGGGCTGATGGGAGGTATTTTTTTTTTAGGGGACAATGGCAAACAATTACTCAGGTCGCATGGAGTAAATTTAGTGGATTGTTTGGTGGGAGGGAAACACAATTGGAAAAGCATTTACGCTTTCTGCGTGGGGGGTCTGAATTTCGAATATTATATTTACTAGTCGGAGATTAATACGTGAGATAGTCTGAGGTTCTTAGAGTGTGCGGCTCGCCGGGGTGTACATGGCCCATTGGGGTCAATTCTAAATTGAAAAAAAAGAAAAAAAAATTTTGAAAGTATTTAAGGGAACTCTGCTTTTTGTTTATTATGTGTTTTTATTATTATGTACCATTATTGTCTAAGTTTATCATTTGGTGATATAAATAAAAAATTTTGGCAGTCAAAAAAGCTCGCAAAATAAAGTTCTTAATGTTTTCGTTTTTTTAATGTTAAGTGTTGCGTATAGCTGCAAAAAAACTAAATAAAAATTGTATTAAAACATGTTTCTTTCCATTATTAGTCTTTTATATGACTCATAACGTTACATACTATTTTCTAAAATTTTAATCTATTTCATTTTGATTTCAGCCCACACGTTTACTTCGATATCAATTTAGCAAATCTTTTCACATTGGTATAATCCTAGCGTAGTATTGAAAAAAGAAGTCCCCTAAGCTTATAAAGCTATTCTCATATTGAAATGCCCTTCCGAGAAGTTTTTAGAATTAACTTGACAATTTCGACACTTTAAAACCTTTTGTATAACTGATAAGCTTACTTTTAAAAAAAATTTAAAAAAAAAAAGCATTAATGCATCTGGAACAGAAAATGTCCTCCCATGAGAAAACATTGATGCACTAAAAAAACAATGCGTGTACGGCTCTATGCCCGATATTCAGGGGTCTCCAAACTTTTGTTGAAGAGGAAATGAAAACTAGTCCCTTCTGGGTGTGATGTTCAGTCAGTAGAGTTCTGTAGCATCAGTCCGAATACACCATTGTATGTAATTTAGTTCTGCTTTTCTGCTGCATTTGCTATGTTTACTTATACGTTGTGATATTATACTCTTATATGAGGGCCCAGACGTTGGCGTTATTCATGTTTTTCACACAAATATTTTATTTTGTTTTAATGGGGGGGGGGCGGCCGGGGCCGGCATGAAGCGAAAGTCTTGCCCCTGTATGGAAAATGGGCCTTAAGTTACGATCCCCTGCACACACACACATGCACGAAAGACAGAGAAAGAGATTTGGTAGAATTTCGGCAGTTTGGGGGAATTCAGGCTTCTTCTTTTTTTTTATTTAAGTAATTTTTATTCATTTATTTATTTATTTTTTGAGTAATGACAAGTTGATATTATTTTCATTTTTGATCTCAGTTGTCTTGTAGTCCCGCTTTCAGATAGGACGCGAAGTCTGCCACAGGACGCATCCCTTTTGCTCCATCCCTTGGGGGGGGGGGGTCAGTTTTTCCCCCACTTCGTACTGTGATAAGAAAAAGGTCTGACATGTAACTGTACCAAAACAAAAGTTCTTAATTTTTTTACTAAATGAATAATCTTAATAATTAAAAAAACTAATATGCAAATTGTTCTGCTTTTGCTTTTCCTGTTAAATGTTTTTCCTCCGTGCTGGGTGTTTTCAGTGAATGGTAATGAACTATGAAAAGTGGGGATTTTCCCCCAAGCTCCGGCGTGTTTACTTGCCATCCTTTCTCCTTGGTAGTTTTTTTTTTTTTTTTTTCAAAAAAAAAAAGAAAGTGGGTGTCTGGAATTCCTACGTTGTACGCTTGTCGTGGGCGTTAAATTGCCGCGACTGGTTTCTTTTCAGCCTCTTTTCCACTTAGTAATAGTTCATCTGGTTTTCACTGGAACATTTAGTTTGCATTCGTATCATAACTCATTCTTGCTATGATGCGTGTTAATGTTTAAAAATACTCATTTATTTCGACACCGTGTTTGGCATTTTATTTATTTATTTTTATCTTAAGCAGTATCGATTTGGCCTAGTAATGTAATATCTCCGATGCTAACAATACTTTTAACTGTACATAACTAGAGCCTTTATTTGAGTAGATGTATTGAAATCGTATATTACCAGACATGGACAAAAATATTTAAAATTTAAATGCACCAAAATCGTGCTTCTATTGAAACAGGTTCAAATACAGGCCTATGCCTTCATAAAATTAAACTCGCCATGTTTAAAGAGATCTTTTTACTGTTCGATGAACAGAACAAAGAACATTAAAAAAAAAAAAAAAAAACTATATAAAACCATATTTTTAGGGATCCTCCTTATCCATCCTATTAGGGGTCTGTTTAGGTTATTCTTCACAAAATTTGCAATCATTAAAGGTCCCCCTAAGCTTGAACTTCATTCTAATTTTACGAAAGGACTAAATAATTAACTTCGTATTCTATGTAATTGTAGTACACTTTCTTTACAAAACATTTGATTTTCTTTGTACCTTGCAGTAAGTTACCGCCCCTAAACCAGAGCTAAGGCAGAAATACATGCAATACACCGAGATGGCGATGTATTCCATGAATCTTTTCTTGTTTGTGTGTCTTTTTCTTGATACCCAAGGGCGCCCCAAACTTGCAGTTTTTGTGTCAAAATTCTCAATTATATACCGAATGAACCTCCTGATTTTACTAAATGATAAAATATGAGCATGCACGAAAACCTATAACATAATTAGTGATATTAGGCGTAAAAAACGATATCCAAATTCGTCGAATGGTCAGACTAACTTTTGCCGATTAATTAACTGTTGGGGAAATCAGTGACCTCGTCGTCTTGTTCCGTACATACCTAATTTACTTCACACCATCTAGACATTCAGGGCGCCGCCGATTTTTAAGATATCACGGGCGCCCTAGGCCAGTAATACTTTTTGGGGACCCCCTCCTTGTACATCGACGGCTTTTCCAATTTTAGGCAGAGGATAAACCAAATTTAGGCCACAAACTGCCAGCAATTTTAGCCATTGAGGGCCTCTGTGCCTGTTCCATAATTGTGGTCGGGCACCTAGGCGCGGCCTAGTTGGCCTATTCAGTTATCAGGCCACTGCTAGGAATAACTTTTGAAATTGCTAAATAGGATCCAAAACACGCCTGAAAAACCACACTATATTCCATGTCGCTTCCACAGCGAACAGAAACAGCCAAGATGTTTACGCAATTATGTGGTTCTATAGACTCCGCCGTGATCAGACACTAAACAGCACGAGTGCCAATCGAGGCGAAAAGTTTTGCCTAACTCGCTTATCAGCTTCAGTGCGTCTGCTGGGTTATTTCATCGCCTCAGGCAGGGTAGGACCGCTCTCCGGGCTGGTGACCGGTAGGCGATCACACTTGTCACAGCACGCACGTCCCACTCACACGTGGGACTGGCATGCGAGATGGGCCTCCCTCACTCCCCGTTTTCTGGTGTTGTTAGAGAAGAGACATGGAAATGCAATCGGGAAGAGCGAACTGCACTTCACCGACCGCGGGCAACCCGGCAGGACGAGAAACACCCGCAGACGAACTGAAGTGATGAACGCGATGGCAAACTTTTCGCCTCGATTGCACTCTGTGCTGTTAGGTGTCGATCACCTGAAGAACACATATATTTGCGTAAACATCTGGCTGTTTCTGTCGCTAGCGACATGGAAATAGTGTGTTTTCAGGCTTGTTTTGGATCCTAGTTAGCATTTTCAAAAGTTATTCCTAGCAGGGCCTGATTACTGAATAGGCCAACTAGGCCGCGGCCTAGGGCCCCCACAATTGGCACACACAGGGCCCTCAAATGGCTAAAATTGCTGCAGTTAGTGCCTAAATTTGTTTTATCCTCTGCCTAAAATTGTAAAGCCTCAGTACAGGGGGCCCCAAAAAGTATTTGGCCTAGGGCCCCGTGATATCTTAATCGGGCCCTGATTCCTAGTATGTGAAGTAAATTAGGTACGGTACAGACGACAGGTCACTGATTTCCCCAACAGTTAATTAATCGGCAAAAGTTAGTCTGACCATTCGACGAATTTGGATATCGTTTTTTACGCCTAATATCACTAATTATGTTATAGGTTTTCGTGCATGCTCATATTTTATCATTTAGTAAAATCAGGAGGTTCATTCGGTATATAATTGAGAATTTTGACACAAAAACTGTAAGTTTGGGGCGCCCTTGGGTATCAAGAAAAAGACACACAAACAAGAAAAGATTCATGGAATACATCGCCATCTCGGTGTATTGCATGTATTTCTGCCTGAGCTCTGGTTTAGGGGCGGTAACTTACTGCAAGGTACAAAGAAAATCAAATGTTTTGTAAAGAAAGTACTACAATTACATAGAATACGAAGTTAATTATTTAGTCCTTTCGTAAAATTAGAATGAAGGTCAAGCTTAGGGGGACCTTTAATGATTGCAAATTTTGTGAAGAATAACCTAAACCGACCCCTAATAGGATGGATAAGGAAGATCCCTAAAAATATGGTTTTATATAGTTTTTTTTTTTTTTTAATGTTCTTTGTTCTGTTCATCGAACAGTAAAAAGATCTCTTTAAACATGGCGAGTTTAATTTTATGAAGGCATAGGCCTGTATTTGAACCTGTTTCAATAGAAGCACGATTTTGGTGCATTTAAATTTTAAATATTTTTGTCCATGTCTGGTAATATACGATTTCAATACATCTACTCAAATAAAGGCTCTAGTTATGTACAGTTAAAAGTATTGTTAGCATCGGAGATATTACATTACTAGGCCAAATCGATACTGCTTAAGATAAAAATAAATAAATAAAATGCCAAACACGGTGTCGAAATAAATGAGTATTTTTAAACATTAACACGCATCATAGCAAGAATGAGTTATGATACGAATGCAAACTAAATGTTCCAGTGAAAACCAGATGAACTATTACTAAGTGGAAAAGAGGCTGAAAAGAAACCAGTCGCGGCAATTTAACGCCCACGACAAGCGTACAACGTAGGAATTCCAGACACCCACTTTCTTTTTTTTTTGAAAAAAAAAAAAAAAAACTACCAAGGAGAAAGGATGGCAAGTAAACACGCCGGAGCTTGGGGGAAAATCCCCACTTTTCATAGTTCATTACCATTCACTGAAAACACCCAGCACGGAGGAAAAACATTTAACAGGAAAAGCAAAAGCAGAACAATTTGCATATTAGTTTTTTTAATTATTAAGATTATTCATTTAGTAAAAAAATTAAGAACTTTTGTTTTGGTACAGTTACATGTCAGACCTTTTTCTTATCACAGTACGAAGTGGGGGAAAAAACTGACCCCCCCAAGGGATGGAGCAAAAGGGATGCGTTCTGTGGCAGACTTCGCGTCCTATCTGAAAGCGGGACTACAAGACAACTGAGATCGAAAATGAAAATAATATCAACTTGTCATTACTCAAAAAATAAATAAATAAATAGATAAATGAATAAAAATTACTTAAATAAAAAAAAAAAAAAAAGAAGAAGCCTGAATTCCCCCAAACTGCCGAAATTCTACCAAATCTCTTTCTCTGTCTTTCCGTGCATGTGTGTGTGCAGGGACGTAACTAGGCCATTTTCAAACAGGGGCAAGACTTCGCTTCAGCGCCCCCCCCCCCCCCATTAAAACAAAATAAAATATTTGTGGAAAAAAATGATAACGCCAACGTCTGGGCCCTCATATAAGAGTATAATACACAACGTATATTACATAGAAAATGAACAAAAAGCAGAACTAAATACATACAATACTTTCTCAAAGCCGAAGGGACTAGTTTTCCCTCTTCACACCCCTGAATATCGGGCTAGACCGACACGCATTGTTTTTAGTGCTCAATTTTCTCATACATTTTCTGTTCAGATGCTTAATGCTTTTTTTTTTTAATTTTTTTTAAAAGTAAGCTTATCAGTTAACAAAAGTTTTTAAATTGAAATGTCAAGTTAATTCTAAAACTTCTCAGGCATTTCAATATGAGAATAGCTTATAGCTTATGGACTTCTTTTTTCATACTCTAAGGATTTCAAATGTGAAAAGATTTATAAATTGATATCGAAGTATACGTGGGCTGAATCAAAATGAATAGATTAAAATTTTAGAAAATAGTATGTAATTATTCAATAAAAGACTAATAATGAAGAAACATTTTTAATACATTTTTATTTAGTTTCAGCTTTACATCACTTACATTAAAAAACGAAAACATTAGAACTTTATTTTGCGAGCTTTTTTGGCTGCAAAAGTTTTTACTATATCACCAAATGATAACTTAGACAATAATGGTAATAATAATAAAAACAATAATAAATACAAGCTGAGTCCCTTAAATACTTTCAAAACAATTTTTTTTTTAATTTAGAATTGAAAAATTGGTAATTGTGTAAAAGGAGAGCTCTATCTTTATTCAGCTTACCTCAAGTTTTTCAGTAATTTTTATTTCGAAATTAAGAAAAAAAGAAGAAAAAAAAATGCTTCCAATTGTTTAAAAAAATATCATAAATCAACTAAATGCGAAATGAGTATTTGTTTTCCCTTTTTTTTTAATAAATATGAAATTTAATACGTTTGAAAACTACTTGAAATGAAAGACATTTTATAAGACTTAAATACTTTGCAAATCAAAAATATTTTCATGAATTTTACTTTCTAAAAATTCTTAAGTAAAAATGTAAATTTTATACTTAAACTATCCAATATTCAGCACTAAAAGAAGTGTACATGAAATTTAAGAAACTTAGAAATCCTAAACTTTACTGTGTAAGAAAAGGAACGAGGACATAAAAAACAAAAACGTGAATTATTGAATAGATGTTTATAAAATAACATTTGTTTATTAAATATTTTACAAAACAGCATAAATTATGACTGAAAAAAATATTCCGTACAATTTATTTATTTAAAACCAGAAGTTAAATTTAAATATTGGTACTTTTTATTAACGAGATAATTTCGAGGAACAAAAAATTTTCCCTTTTACAAAATTCTTACGCAGCAATTGAATTTCTTTAACTCGACTCTCAACGCCAAAGCCATATTGCAGTGATTGACCAAAAGTAGCCAAAATGTAATTCTTACATTAACTAAGCAAAATATTGGTTTGTTTAATGATGTTAATTCGGAAATTCGATCAAGTGATTTACTTTAAAACTGGTCATTTTCCTAGTATTTAAATTGTTCAGAAATATATGTTTAAAATATTTTTTTATAAAAAACGAGAGCATGCATGTAGACTTTAATGCTTAAAGCAGTTGCTGAATAATTTTACCTGGTTAAAGAATAAACCCTTCCCTTTCTGAAAACGGGACATTGTTGATAAAACTTAGAAGGTGAAAAAAAAAAAAACTTTCTGTTTTCGCATTTAACTTTTTTCCCCAAGAGTTTTTTTTTTCCTAAATATTTTTTTATCGGCTGTAATAGCGCCCTGCTCCTTTTGGCGCCCCCCACTAAGTGTCTGCTTGTATTGCTTGCCCCTAGGACTGGTCCTGAGGATGCCAAAATTAAATTGATAGTAGGTTTAAAATTTCTCATATAAGTTCATTTTTTAAAAAACCATAGAGCATTTTCTAAATAAGAGAGAGAGAGATTTTTGAGCTGAATCTCTATTCTCTGTCGATCTTTCCTACAATTTTTCCACATTAGAAAACATTTCTTCAACTTTCTGCCTGTACTTACATTGAGCTTTTTTTTTTTCTTTATGGAGAGCTGGCTTTTAAAAATTTGTCTTTTTTTTAAATTTAAATAATGAAAAGAAAATTATGCAGTTACTTAGGCAGTGTAGCGACCCAAAAATCTGGCGCCAGGGGCACGAGCACCGTCTGCCCCCTCTAGTTACGTCCCTGTGTGTGTGTTTCTTTCACAAACTGGTGGTAGGATTTGGTGTCTCCATTACTGTGAGCAAAATTCTATTTTATAATATTTTGTTGTTAATGGTTTTAAGTAAGGCTCCTATATATATTAAGTAAGGCCCCTATGTAAAGTCTATATAGCGGCTCTAGTTTTAAGTAACACTTGCTTGACTTCAACCTCAGAAGGGAAAGTATACAGGAGCTATTGACGTTCAAGTAAGAAACTTGATGCCACCGTACTTTTCTTTGTGTGTGACCAAAAAATCAACTAACAGAAGCAAATGCTTCCTTTAAATATGATTGCACATGAATCCCATTTATCTGTCTTTCATAGCGTTTTAATTCTTAAGTCCTTAAGTTTGATTCACTTAAGGACGATATTTATCTTGTTTTAGAACCATTAGTTAAATTTACTGCAATAATTTCCAAACCGTCATTCTACATCAGTGGTGGCCAACCCGCGGCACGCGTGCCACAGTGTGGCACGGCGAAGTATTTAGAGTGGCACGCGAAGACTTATTGAACTTTTTTCAAAATTGAGAAAATAATGTTTGTTTTCAGCAATTTTGTGGAACTTTTTAAACCTTATTCTCATAGTTGAAAAAATCCCTTTAAATCTTACTGCTAATTCATTTGTATTTAATTATAAATATAATACGTTATAATATGGTCAAAAGCTTAATCTGGAGATGTAATCGTGTGTTCCATAAATGATTTGGGCAAGAATCTAAAGAGCGGGAGCTGGGGGGGGAACGTTCCCAAAACCCTAAGTGATTCTGAGGATTCCGACTCAGACGGTTTTTTAACGTATGGCACAACTTAATCACGCTCTTTTAAAGATGGTTCAGCAAATCACCAGAAATTTGAATTATCACTGCCAGGGATGGCCGTGTTGTTGTGTCGCGTCGTCGGGCAAAGCCCGACTTACTCTCCTCCGTTGTGTTGTTGAGAGAGATGACATTTAATTTAATTACTATTTTTCAAGAAAAATAAGCTTTGGAAAAGGTATTTTTACTCAAAACAGTTAAATTGTCGCTGTATTTCAATAAGTTAATTTAGTTTTCATTTGATGAACCCATATTAAGAATGAAAAGCTGCATTAAGTATGTGGCCGACTACTGGATAAATCATCCAAACTGCTTAGAACCCGTGGTCGGCCTACCATGGCCGACTATTGGAAATGCAGAAGAATTCTGTACCCAGTAGTCGGCCACCCCTTTAAAAAATAATCGAGTCTAACCAGGAGTTCGCTCTTTCATTGAAACATTATGTTAGACATTCCATTAAGATAAAAATCACTCAAATTTATAGTAGAATTAAATTAATAAGTGTAATTGGCCATTTTAAGAAGACGTGTCCTCTTAGCTGAAAAATAAGCAGAATCGCAATCTTGGATGATGGGCACACCATTCAAAATGAAATGACTCATTACTAATTCAAAAAAAGTACCCAAAACTTAACTGCCACTGGTTGATGATTGTTGATAGGTACATGAATCTGTGAATTCGCCATATCTGATTTTGAATTAAAAATGTACTATTTATGAGGAGTTTTATGTCATTGTGGCCGACTACTGGAGACTGGCCGACTACTGGAGCATTTACCCTACTAACGTTATCGTAAAACTACCATAGTATTTTGAAACAATAAAAGTTACAATTAAGGTTTACCGAGCTAAGCCTTGGCTTGAAATGTCGCATTTAAAATTGATTTGAACAACAATGTAACGATTTTAACAGTTGAGCAAAAAATTTAACTTTTTCAAACTTCAATCGCTTATAAGTCGCTTAAACGTGTATTTTCGAGATTCTCGTTACGCGGCGCTAGCGGAGAAACGTTCTAAAGAACGCATTTTTTTTAATCTTTCGAATGAAATCAAAATGGAGACGATACGACAATTATTTCGCTAGATAGAGTCAATTTTGTGCCCAAAAACTGAAGTTCGAATAAAAAACGAACCGACACTTTTTAGAGGGTGGGTCTAATTTTCGTCAATAGCCCGCGGGATAAGCTTCAAAATCATAAATTTTCTTAAAAAGACTTAGACATTTTTCAAATTTTCAAAATTTGCGGTTTTTTGATCGCATTTAACTCAAAACAGCAACTCTAGGACAAAAAAGCTTTTATGGATTATGAAACCTACAGATGTGTAGAATAACGTTAAAAAGAAAGTTGCGTGGGGTCTCGTCTCGTTTTCAAGAAAATAATTTTTTTGTAGCTCATTTTAATGCTTTTTTCTCATCGTAAAATGTGTCCATCAAGTAGGTCAAATCTGCTGAAACTCCAAGTATATAGTAAAGATGTATTGAAATTTGTATAAAGAAAGAGAAAAAGACTAAAAACACTTAATTTTGTCAAATTTTTTTATAATTTTTTGTTTTTTAATTGCAATTCACTCAAAAAACGTGAAATCCTGAGACTATTATTGAATGCACATATTACTAGCTTTGAAATATTGGAAAAAGTAAATTCGGTGAGGTTTCTTCAGATGTATTCTAATGGGAGGTCACAGTGACTTCCCGAAAAATTTCATGATCGAAAAATTTTGGTGACGATTCGGCAAATTTGGAAACTATTGCAACATTGAGATTTTTTAATGACACATTTTTGTCACGTGTGCTTGATCGTATTCTGTACACATTTAAGTTCCAGTGCCCATGAGTATCTTATACTTCTCAAGAAGATGTTCTTAATTTGCCAAAGGAATTTCCCAATTTTTCCGAATGATAAAATACGATCAAGCCCACATGTAAAAAATAAATAAATAAAAAGAAAATTTCTATGTTGTAGTATTGTTTCTAAAGTTGCCGAATCGTCATAAAAATTCTCCGAATATGAAATTTTTCTGGAGGTCACAGTGACCTCCTTTGACTTCCCATTGAGGAGCCTCTAAAAATACCTCACAGTATTTACTTTCTCGAATATTTCCAGTCATTGAAAGTTAGTAATATGTAAATTCAATAATTCCCTCAGTAACGATTTATCGTTTTTTAATATAATTGCTATAAGAAGCTAAAAGTTCTAAAAATTTAGACACAATTAAGTGCTGTGATTCTTTTTCACTATTACTATACACTCAAAAATTACTTTTCACACACATATAAAGTATCATCATATATTTCAAATTTTAGCAGATCTGACCTACATACTGGACACATTTTACTATGGGAGAACGCATTAAAAATTGCTACATATTTTTTTCTGTAAAACTAGAAAAGACCCCTGGCCGCTTTATTTTGTACGTCGTTTTACACATATGTAGGTATCATATAATACAAAAAAATAATCATAACATGTAAAAAAATAAATAAATAGAAAAATTCAATGTTTCAGTACTGTTTCCAACTTTGCCGAATCATCAGCAAAATTTTTCGATCATGAAATTTTTCGAGAGGTCACTGTGACCTCCCACTAAAACACATCTGAAGATACCTCACCAAATTTACTTTTTCCAATATTTCAAAGCTAGTAATATGTGCATTCAATAATAGTCTCAGGATTTCACGAATTGCAATTAAAAAACAAAAAATTATAAAAAAATTTGACAAAATTAAGTGTTTTTAGTCTTTTTCTCTTTCCTTATACAAATTTGAATATATCTTTACTATATACTTGGAGTTTCAGCAGATTTGACCTACTTGATGGACACATTTTACGATGAGAAAAAAGCATTAAAATGAGCTACAAAAAAATTATTTTCTTGAAAACGAGACGAGACCCCACGCAACTTTCTTTTTTACGTTATTCTACACATCTGTAGGTTCCATAATCCATAAAAGCTTTTTTGTCCTAGAGTTGCTGTTTTGAGTTAAATACGATTAAAAAACCGCAAATTTTGAAAATTTGAAAAATGTCTAAGTCTTTTTCTTTTTAAAGCAATGAGATATTAAACAATTTTCGTACCACATATTCTCTTCATAGTATAAATTTTCAGTATATGTTAAAAAAATTTCGGGGGGTTGCTTTTAGGGGGGAAATAACGCAGTTCAAAGTCGAGCGAAAATGGTCTAAAAACCATACTTTGCGGCCCCTTAACTGAAGAAAAAAACACACCCCAACCCAAATAACTATGGGGTCCTCATAACCACACATTGTACAATCAATAAATGTAAACATAACCATGGGGTGGCGTTTCTGTAAAAAACTACAGCGCACTGAAATGCGTCTTTCAGCCGTTTTACCAAAAAAGCGCTGCATAACATCAAACTTTGGGAATTTTTACCGAGCGAACAAAATTTTTTGGGGGGCTGCAAACTTCAGAATGTTCATTTCTCATGACCTACTTTGACATATAAAAAAATGAGGAAAATCAAAAATGGTCACTGCCACACCTTGTCTGAATTTCAAAATAATGGCTCTTAAACGGCGCTGTTGGTCCAGAATTTCTGTTTAGGGACGATAATTCACAGCCGCACAGAAGCGTTGAGGTATCGGACACTCTGCAAAGTAAAAATAGTCTTCGTACACAGTGGCCTGCTTACTCTCCTGACCTAAATCCGATTGAGCATGTCTGGGATGCTCTTGGCTGACGTGTTTCACAAAGAACCATCCCTCCCAAAACAGTGCAAGAGCTCAAAATCGCCAAAAGAGAGGAGTGAGAGAGTAAAAACCAACGACCACGCAATAGTTTAGTGGGGAGAAATGGAGAACATGTGCAAAATGTGCATTAGTGTCTGTGAAAATCAGACGTCACACTAATGTAATCATGTCTGCATTATTCTAACCTGAAGATTAGTTTTTTGTGGCTTTTTTGAAAATCACTTAAGAAGGTTTTTTTTTCATTTTTAAGTTTCTATTCCATCAATGTGGTGATATCTGCACCATATTGCACTATAATGAAGGCACATCCTCCCTACTAAAGATGTACTTGATGATTGATGAATATCTGTCGATACTCGACAGATGATATCGACGAAAAATGTTACTTTTGCAAGAAAAATAGATATAGTGCTGCCATCTCTTAGGGAATCCACATACTATTACGCTGAAGTACATTTTGCGTGGTGCTGCCATCTCTTAGGGTATGCATAAACAATGACGTTGCACGTTGCCCGTGTTAAATAATAGACGGCAGCACCGTATTTTAGAGTAGGACCGCGGAGCGATGATCTATGACCATAGGAACCAGTGAATAATTCAACATGTAGCTTAACTTTATGCATGTCTGATAAAAATGCGAGAAAAGTTGTAAAGCACTTACAGAACATGTCGACAAAGGAGCAAATTTGAAAAATAAAAAAGTAAGAAAAAGAATAAACATCGCATGCTATTTGCGAATAATGCTCCGGAAACCTAAGACAATGCAGAGGTTTAGTTTCAGGTTTTTCTAAAAAAAAAAAAAAAAAAGCAGTGATGATGATGATGATGATGTCGTGTCTACGGATTATGCTAAATATTGTCGAAGGTCCGAAGGACCGTAGCCGCTAACTTCGCTGCCTCAGGACTGTAGAGGGTCTCTTGCAGGAGATCCCTATCTGGTAGCAAAGCAGTTATATTCTTTAATTACAATTGGACGAAGTACAGATAGCGAATCAATTGACGTGAAATAGTATTTAGAAACATATTTCTATACACAAATTCGGTTCCTCGAAGATTTTCCCATGAAATATTTTTATGAGATGTTTGAAATCATGATCCGTAATTTCATCATTTTCAGTTATTTTTAATCAAAGAGAGGGAAAACTTTTCCTTCTCCACTAAATTTTTACGAGAATAAATACTGACGTATCTTAAACATCCACTTCCTATAAAATACAAGTAATGTCATGAAATAAGTCTCATGAGACAAAAAGTGAAAAAAATCTTACTATAAATTATGGCGGCTTGTGACGGGAAAGAAAGGAAAAACAAAAGAACATTTACCTCAGAATCTTTTTCAGATAATCTATTTTTCATAGCATTATAATTTTCAAGCCGGCCAGCCCATTTGGTTTTTGAAAATTTAAAGAAAATTCCCCACAAGAAGTCCATTTTCTGATAAATTTTGAATAAGCTAAAATAAAACACTTGCCATTAGCAGTAGAGATATTTCAGGATACTAAGAGCATCATTTATGAAAAATTTATTCGCATTAATAAAATCCCATTTGTGACCCCTTTTTGTCCTTCAAGGTAACAAAACTTGAGGACCTTTTAATAAATTTTCAATTGATAAAGTGGCAAAGTACTTTTTATAACAAGCGCATACAATTTTCATGAAGTCGTACATGAAATATATTATTTTTCACAATCTTCAAAAAATGAATATTTTGCAGTGTAATACGGCTTATTTTAGTAATAAATTGCTAACTTTACAGTTTTAAACTAAAATGGGGGAGTTTCCTTCAGTCAAAAGTACTACTTTTTGTTACTGAAATTGATAGAATGACATAAAAAAATAACATGGGCCCGGAAAATACTTTAATTTTCCCAACAGTTTATTTTTTATTATTTTTTTTAAATACCCTACCTTGAAAACGGGGCGTGGTTTTTGTGACGTCAGTGGTGCACCTACCAGCTCTCTTTCCAATAATAACACCATTTTGCTTGACTTGAGTTGTCCAATCGCAGGAATCGGTGACGTCACGACCTTCGTCATCTCACTACAGCCAATTAGATTTCGCGCTTACGTGTACCACTGACGTCATGCGCAGATGTTTTTTTTTCGGAATAGGATCTGCGCACCGGTTAAAAGAATTCATAAAAAATATATAACTGTGTCAAAAAATTTAAAAAATGGCCAATTCCTATGTTTTGAAGCATGTTCTTTCAGAAAAAAAACTTTTGAAATTTCGGAAACTCCCCCCCCCCCCCCATTGCTAGTTTTACAGTTTATTACCGAGCATTTTGCAGTTTTAAATGGAACCTCTGCCGCCAGTATTATACTTTTGTTTTTACAGTATGAAACAGCTTAATTTAACTCCAATAAACTGTAAAATTGCTAACTTTACAGTAAGAAACTGTAAATTTGCTAATTTTAGTTTGTTGCTGCGTTTTTTACTGTTTTAAATTGGAACATCGGCTCTCAGTACTATACTGTAAAAGCAACAGTTCACTTTTTGCAGCGTACGATATAACGTTTATAAAATCCAAGACAAATACATACACTGTTTTTCCTGTAAAAAAGAACAAAAGGGCATCCACAATCACAGCTGGTATCCAGTGTTCAACGAGTGCGTGACACTTGTACGCGAAATCACTGTAACAAATGGTCATGTCTGGACACCGTACTATGTTCTCTAAAGGATATTCGTGTCTCTTTACAGCAAAAAAGTTTATGGCATCCGTTAGCAGCGGTATTGTATCATAGCGCATTACACAGTTCGCCACGTATACTGAAGTAGGTCTGAAAGAACAATAAAGCATTAAGGTGGCAATCAGTACAAAAAAAAAAAAAAACGTATCGAAATGCACAATTAATTCAAATTTTGCAAAAGAAAAGTACATTACAAAAATGAACTGTTGTTTTTATAACATAATACTGGCAGCCGAGCTTCAAATTTAAAACTGTAAACTGTAAAGCTAGAAATTTTTGTTTCGTACTGCAAAGTTAGAAATTTTGAAGTTTATTACAGTAAAATTTAGCTGTATTACTCTGTACAAACAGCAGTATAATATTGGCAGCAGAGGTTCCAGTTTAAAACTGTAAAATGCTCGGCAATAAACTAAAAATAGCAATTTTACAGTTTATTACTGTAAAATTATCAATTTTACAGTTTAGTACTGTAAATTTAGCAATTTTAGTTTATTGCTGCAAAATTGTAAATTTTTACACTTTATTAATACAAAATTAGCTTCACACTTCCCACACTCCAGGGTCCCCCGTACCTACCACAACTCGTGGTTTAACCGGTATAGGGCCCTGAAGAGCGCTCTGTTCTTTTTGAACCAGAACCAAGGGCCGAGCAAACCCTTGGCCCAGCACCCCCAGAGGTATCGTTTCACTTGGAGGACTTTGTGACCACGACATTTTTAACGTCCCCTAGCCACCATTAATCAAGACGGTGGATCTTTGATCGCCTGGGATCGAACCCGGGACCCTCCGGTCACGATTCCGACGCCTCACCGATCGGGCTACCACGGCCCTATAAATTTAGCTGTATTATACTGTAAAAACAACATTCATTTTTTACAGTGTACTTGAAATCACATTTTAAAGTAAAGACTATACGATATGCAGCTTTACTCTTAAAAAATAAGTGAGACAGATTACATAGGCCAACAAAAAAAACCTTTTTGAAAACTTTTTTAATTTTAATAGCTGATCTTGATAGATTTTTATGTGCTGAATCCAAATCTGCTTGTAGTTTTTATGTATCACCCTTAGTTTCCAAGCAAAATGTATTTTATTATATAGTCTAATACCCATTTACAGTATATAGGGAAATCAATGAAACACTGTAGAATCGTAAAAATGGTTTGTATTTACAGTAAAATACTTGGAATAGTAATTTTATGTGATGATACAAGGTTCACTTGTCAACTGGAATTGCTTTATATTTTCTTTCCCTTTTTTCCTTGAAGCTTCTTGTGTAGCTTTTCCTGCGATGAATAGCTTGCTGAACTTCCCGGTGAAGTGACCAACAGTAATCCCCCATCATGTTGTAGCATGTGTTTCAGCAGTGCTGCCAACATCATCTTTGTTCATTAGACCTATTTTTTCATGTTATCTTAACTATGAAAAAGCTGTTAAATTCTAAAAATGTTTCTTTATTTCATGAATGTAACTATAAAATGTGAATAAATGGTGGGTGATACAACTTTTTAAGCATCATATTTGGATTCAGCAACCTAAACAACATAAGAATAAGGTATTTTCATTAAAAAAGTTTTTTCATCGTTGGCCTGTGTTATTTTTGAAGGTATTTATAAATGATTGTTATATAATTTTACCACAAAATCGGATTGCTTAGCGTTCTGTAAACAAAACAGAAGCTCACTTAAGAGTGTTTTAAAACAAGCTGGCATAATTGAAGATTGGTAACATTTAGAGTAGCATGTTAAATGAGCTTATCTTGATTGGAGTGGTTTTAGGCTTACGATGAGATATGCTTTTTTTAAATCCAAGGACTATTTCTATGAGCTAGGTTATTGTAGTAATAAGTACAAAATAAGTACAGTTCTCTGAAAACATTTTTAAACATTCTCTCACCTCTCTGTTCCGACATGCCAAGCACCAACGATAGCAGCATTAATGACGTAATCAAGTGGAATCACGTGATATTTCGAGCTCTCGTCACATTTCACAACTCTATAAACTCCTTTGGCTCCCTAAAATAATGAGTATTTCTTTGAAAGACCGTGCATGTTTTTTTTTTTTTTCTTTTTTTCAACTTTTTTTTTAAGTTTAGAATACTTACTGCAAGTAGTAATCCAGATATCCCTTGAATGCTATCAACCCAACCCTAGAACAAATACATTAATAATTATTCACGTTACTAATAATGATTTGTACTGTTACTAATCACTTGTTTCACCATTTGTGGGTTTATTTAAGAATAATCTTTAAATTAGTTAAAAATAAAATAAAAAATACGCTTTTAGACGCACTTATAATACATCAACATGTGATGTAGTTTAGGCTCCAGTATTAAATATATTACTTTTATATTTGCAAAGAACGTGAATTTCATCTTTTATTGAGAGCTACATGCAAACAACTTAAACACTTATAGTATACCAACATGTAATACAGTTCAGCCTATAGTACTACTAATAGTATTAAATATATTACTTTTATATTTGTAAAGAACGTGAATTTTATCTTTTATTCAGAGTTACATACATACAAACAAACAAACCCACATGTGAAACTAATAAAAGCGTATTATAAAGGTTAAGCATTACTCAAGCTATTTTTAAAGGGTAGGCGAACACCCTATTTTTTATTTAAAAACCTGTTTTGAGATTTTGCGAGATTTAGATAGTCCCTATCTTCTCCAAATTCCTTGTACACCAGAAAAAAAATTAAATCGATAAACTATTCAGAAAACTAGAAGAAATTTGAACCCAAATGCACTACTTTTAAAATGGGGCTGTTAAAACGGGGCTCAATGTCGAATTTGTTTAAAACATTTTGACATCATTTATGGACAGTCCCTAATAACAAAATGTGTGCTAGCTTCATTTCATTTCATTTCATTTCACACTCCAGGGTCCCCCGTACCTACCACACCTTCCTGGTTTAACCGGGATAGGGCCCTGAAGAGCGCTCTGTTCTTAATTTTGAACCAGAACCTAGGGTCGAGCAAACCCTAGGCCCAGCACCCCCAGAGGTATCGTTTCACTTGGAGGACTTTGTGATCACGACATTTTTAACGCCTCCCAGCCACCATTAATCAAGACGGTGGATCTTTGATCGGCTGGGTTCGATCCCGGGTCCCTCCGGACACGAGTCCGATGCCTTACCAATCTGGCCACCACGGCCCATGTGTGCTAGCTTATCACAATTTACTAAAATGAGCCCTAAATGAAAACAGATCTTCAGAACTCACGGGGAATGGATCCTGCGCAGTGGGCCCCACGTAGCCGGGTCTGATGATGGCCACCGGGATGTCCCCGTGCTCCTCTTCGATGACGATCTCCGCGAACCCCTTGGACACCAGATACGTAATCAGCTCGTCTTCGGTCAAGAAATCCGAGACGGCACTTGCGCATTCGTCATCCATCCATCTGCTCCAGCGAAACGAAAAATCCAATTAGAATACAGTCTACCTGTAGTCTACACCAGTGGTCGGAAGTAGCGCGCTACAAGTAACGTAACTACTGTAGTAGCTACATTTTTTAGTAGTTTGTAGTGTAGCGCACTACTTAAAAAAAAAAAAGTAGAGTAGTGAGTAGCGAGATACAAAAAAATAGTAGTTTGTAACGATTTCTGAAAACTACTTTTAAATTTAAAAAAAAATAAATAAATGAAAAAAATTTGAAAAAAAAGAGAACGAAGGAAAAAAACAAGGTTTTTCTTGTGGCGAATATTTGTAAAAATTGTAAAAAAAATCTAAAAAGGACAAATTTTAGCAAAAAAAAAAAAAAAAAAAGGAACAAAAAGGAAAAGTAACAAATAAATTCAAAGACAATTCCTATTTCTATTCCATATTCGAATAAAGTATTTTTTAAATCTAAATCACTTTTCGAATTTTTTCGGTCGATCCTCAAACGGTGTATTCTTGTTATTTATTTATTAAAAAGTAGCGAAGTAGCAACTACATTTCAAAAGTAGTGTAGCTCGCTCCATTAAAAAAAAGTAGTTGTAGCTGTAGTTAACTACATTTATAACAAAGTAGTTGTAGTTGTAGTTCGCTACGAAAAATATGTAGTTTTTTCCAACCACTAGTCTACACTAGAGCCTCTATATAGACAGGCCGGCGCATCAAGATTAAGTTTCATCACTTTGGATCCAATTCCTTAACTTTTACTTTCAAATTTTCATTGTTGCGGAGTAGGGTTATCAGAAAAAAGCTTTGGCACATTGCTAAGCTTTGCCAAATCCACGTGCCGCTAATATTTGCTCACAGTGAAAAATTACCAAAACGCGATTACTGGCCAGAAAAGACAACCACTCAAACACAATAACACGCGCTGGATCCAAAGTGGTGAAACTTAATCTTGATGCGCCGGCTCGTATATATAGGGGCCTTAGTCTACACTACAAAAAATGAACTTTTGTTTTTACAGTATAATACTGGCTACCGAGGTTCCAATTTAAAGCTGTAAAATGCACAGTCATAAACTGTAAAACAAGCAATTTTACACTTTCTTGCTGTAAAGTTAGCAATTTTACAGTTTATTGCCGTAAAATTTAGCTGTACTATCCTGCCAAAATCTCCATATATTATTTCTCTAAGCCGAATCCTATACCCGGTCGAAACTCGCTCATTTCTTTATCGAATTGCAAGAAAATTTATGATTTTGAAGCTTATCCCGCGGGCTATTGACGAAAATTAGACCCACCCTCTAAAAAATGTCGGTTCGTTTTTTATTCGAACTTCAATTTTTGGGCACAAAATTGACTCTATCTAGCGAAATAATTGTCGTATAGTCTCCATTTTGATTTCATTCGAAAGATTAAAAAAAATGCGTTCTTTAGAACGTTTCTCCGCTAGCGCCGCGTAACGAGAATCTCGAAAATCTACGTTTAAGCGACTTATAAGCGATTGAAGTTTGAAAAAGTTAAATTTTTTGCTCAACTGTTAAAATCGTTACATTATTGTTCAAATCAATTTTAAATGCGACATTTCAAGCCAAGGCTTAGCTCGATAGACCTCAATTGTAACTTTTATTGTTTCAAAATACTATGGTAGTTTTGCGATAACGTTAGTATTTAGTTTAGTAGTAGCCTTGGGTATTTGATTTTAATATAGGGTATCACTTTTGTAGTAGTTGTAAAAGTGAACGTGTCTTTGATCTCTTTGAAAAGTTGTCAGAACGACGGCAGTAGATGGCGATGTTGAGCAAATGAAGCCAATAAAAATTGTCGTATTAAATTTTAAGTTTAGAGGGTTTTTTTTTTTTTTTTTTTTTTTTTGCGGAATTCCGCACGGGTCACCTAGTAACAGTATAATACTGGCAGCAGAGGTTTCAGTTTAAAACTGAAATGAACGGTAATAAACTGTTGAATTAGCGGTTTTACCGTTTATTACTGTAAAATTAGCAATTTTACAGTTTTTAGTACTGCAAAATTGACAATTTTTATAGTTTATTACCATACACTGTAAAAAAAAACTAAATTTTGAAGAAATTATCCTTATTTTTTACAGAAAAAATCTGTTTGTGATGAAACTAGATAAAATACAGGATTTCTCTGTTTTTTTAATCTCCGCAGCCGGTTATAAGCGCATTAACTGTTAACGGTCTCTTCACCGCGAAGCTCGATTGGTCGATTTTAACCACGTGACCCATCGTTGGATTCGAAGTAATGGCGGATGTTTTGATGAAACCTGCAGCTGAGTTGCCGTAAGTGAAAGCATTTTTAACATCAAATTAATTGTTGTTTAAGTTTTAGTTGATAATTTTCCGATTATTTTATATGAAATGTAAACATTCCATGTTTTACTGATTTAAAAAAGCATTTAATAACAAGAATAATAATACAAGGGCGATTCTCTGTAAACTCGTCATTTTTCACACGAAATCTGTCCGTGCACGGTTTTTTGAAATGTTCGTATAATTATAATACTATTGCTTAGAAAATGAATCTATTACTTTGGCTTGAAAGAGGGCCAATTGAAGTTTGTGTTTTTCTGATAAATCATGATAGGGGGTAAGTCCCCGCCTAGTATAACTAGGCAGGGGACTGTTTTTGCTCTTTGTTGCGTAATATCTGCAAAACTATTGGAACATAATTAGTTACGAGACTACCTACAAATTTAGGCACAAATCGTAGACATAACTACTAATATGTTTTATAATTAAATTAATTGACCTTAATAAAATCACTTTCCAGAGGACTGTTTTCGCAACGACCCTGATCCATACTTTCATCACAAATGTGGTTCTCAAACTAAGCAAAGTAGCGTTTCAACACCGTTCTCGGCGATTTCGGCAAATTCACAATGATTACTTTAAACTTCATGCCAAAAAGAATTTGCAAAAGTTATAGATTTTTCGTATTACAGCTTTGAATTTGTTGCAGGGGATTGTTTGAAAAAACTCTGGACAGAATTTACATGACAATTTTAAGTTTTAGAAATACTTAATTATACCATATTTCATAAGAAAAATATAGCTTCACTGTTCTATTTTTAGATATTAATTGCAAAATTTATGTAATGTTAATAGGTTTTTTGAAATACTATCTTTAACAGTTAAACTATGGGATTGGGACAGCCAGGGGACTGTGTTTTTGGCGCTTAGATAATTTCTAGAAAAAAAAATTAAATTGTTTTCACTTCAAATACAATTGGGCCACAAAGTGTTAATGCTTTACTTGTATTAAGAGTGATAATTACTTTATTACACTTTATTATTTTTAAAATACTCAGTCCGGACAGCTAATTACCAGTTTACAGAGAATCGCCCACAATACACATGACTTATCATTGCTATAACTTTGGTTATCGATGAAGGTGAATGTCAAATAATGCTTTTTAACAATTAATTTAAATGTCTTCTCTGTAAAAAAAAGAAAAAAATCTAAAGTGCTCTCATGATATTTAATTTTTAAAAATCCCTTCACATATCTATTTGCATAAAAGTCTAAGGACTAGCCTCATAATTTGTTGATTTGAAAGGTCAGTGAAACAAAGCATGTTATACGTATCGTATCGTCTTAATTTTCTTTATCTATGTTTTAATTTAAGTTTACTTCTGTGTCATTTTCAAAATTGTATGTCATCAGGACCCCTTTTACCGTGATACAGTACATATGCTTTTTAGAACGATCACTCATTCCCTGTGACCCTGCTGTTATAGCGACCAATGCTTGTCCCATTTGCCAATGTTACTTAAACCTCTGAGCTGAATCGCTCGTTCTAATACATCGTCCAAAAAGGATTCAACATTTTTATAATTCTCAGGACTATCTTTGCAAGAACTAAAATTTACCAATTTTATGCTTCTAAACCTCAAGTATTTACATTGAAAAGAGTTATAAAATAAATGTTTTAAAAAGCAATCAAAGTGAAACACTACTATATGAAAAAAAGAAGGAATCAAAGTATTTGCTAACCATAACCTTTACTTTAAAAAAAAAATTGATTTGTGTCATTTATTTTCAGCACAGTTTGTTGAAAACTAGTGCTTTAAAGTTAATATGTAATTCATGTTTATTATTGTAACTAAAAGTTTAAAAAATCTGCAATTGCTTATTTTTATCTTTTTTTAATGAAGCATGACGCGTTAAAAGTATTACAGAATTTAAAAATACTGTCAGCCCCGCTTAAACGAATACCGTCGGTTCCAAGAAATATTCGAATAAGTGGGTATTCGATTAAGTGGGGATCTTTAACATTGCGTCTAGGGATGCACCGAGTACTCGGTAAATATTCTGTACTCGGCCAATTTGCCGAGTACTCGGTACTCGGCCAAATTTGGATCAGGTACTCGGCCGATACCGAGTAGTTGTAGAAAATTGAATAGTTCAAGACACATTTTTCAAAAATTAAAAATATGCAAATATATATATAATGCAATCATTTACAATTAATATATTTATAAAATATGACGGAATTCTACGTATAAGTTTTTAAAAAGTTATAATACCAAATCAGTATGAAAATTAACTAAGAATGCAAATGTAATTAACTTTTTCATATCGCATATTGGTATAGGGGAACTTACCTTTGGTCAGGAACAGTCAAAGTGTTCCTTAAGATGAAAATTAATAAACTCATTAAAAAGAAACTTTCAATCATATTCCAATATATTTCTAGTCATTAAAAATTTAGATTACGAATTTTTAAAATCATGGTTTTGCAGATTCAACCTTGTGGCATAGTGATAACACAGAGAAGTAAAATTAAGTCATTTTTATTAGGGTGAGAAAAAGATGGTCTAATATTTAATGAAAAATATTTTAATAATTGAAATTGTTGTTTATCTTAAATTATGGTGCAAAAAAACTAATCATTCAGCATTTTCTGGTGAAAGCTTATTCCTCAGACTGCTGCAAATATAACCTGCCTTGGAAAAACCCCTCTCGCTGTACACACTAGTTGAAGGTGCACTAAGAAACTTTTTTGCTAGTTTGCATAAGATAGGAAACTTTTTTTATTTTTTTTCCACCAGGCAAAAGGACTATTTGTTCTATTTAGTAATTCTCCAGAAAAGAAAGACTCCATCTCTTTCTTTAACATCTCTTCATATTCGAATTCAGTGTTGGTATTTTCACTATTGACATTTTCTTGTGCATTTGAGACTTCATCAAAGCACTGCCAGAAAATTGACGAACTTTTTTGACGAACAAGTTTAGAGAATTAGAACTAATCAATAAGAGATTAATATAATTCCAACTTAATTGATACTTTATATTTATTCATTTTAAAAATAACTTCTTTCTAAAATTTTTGACAAAATAAATAAAATATTTTAAACAATGCATAAGTTAAATTCAGTGGGATTTTTGTTCTAAGAACTATCATATAGAGGTCCATTCTAATGATCAGTTCATATGTCAGGGTTCGAATTTACTACTGGTCCATTGGTTCCAGACCAGTAAAACTCGCCTCGAATCACCATAAAAATAATAAACAATCCAAGGACCACCATTTTTTTAAAGAAAAAAAATGTGATTAATGATTTAAGGTGGACCAGTGATGTTGTCTGTTAACCAGTATATGGGTGAATATCAGGAAAAGTGCTAATTTAAGTCACATATGAATTTCTCAAGCACTTCCAAATAAAAACCAAAAATTTTTCTTTTCCCATACAGTAAATTGCGTCTCACATACAATCTATGACAAAATTTTCCAGTGTTACTTTAATTTGTGACAATAGAACTATTCTTATTGCCTCAATGTCATGCCGGCAGCGCGTCACACATTCGAATCGCAAAGTTCAAAAAAATCCTGTGGATTATAAAACTTCGCAGCAGAAATAAATACAAAAGGAAATAACGTGTTTTATGTTCATCTATGACGTTTAACTCTTGAGTTTTAGATAAAATGAATTTAGATAGATAAAAAAAAAGCAATTTCTGCTTGTCACAAGTTTTCATAACATGACCAGTGAACCAACTTCCGGAATGATAAAATCTAGACAAAACATTTTTTGGCGTCAAAAAATTACGCTGGGAGAAGCTCTAATATGTGATGTTTCAGTTCCGATGGAAAATTTTCACTTCGGCTGCATTAAATTATAGGTAAGATTTTTTCAATCTTGACTTTTCTGTTTCTACCAAATGAAGTGTCATGTCGGCAGCGGAATTTAAGACACAAAATAAAGTAATTTTTCAATTTTTTTTACATAATGGAAAAGAAACCTATTATCATGGACATAATAAGGTGTTTTTATTTTCGAATCTTCAATTAGGAATGTTCAGCTATCATGTTGCGGGAAATTTGTCATGTCGGCAGCGGTCATGTCGGCAGCGCCGAAGTAGAAGGTATTTGTTACGAAACTGATGCGTGCGTTACCGATATTTTTTCGCAATTTTTTCTTCTCATTATGAGTTTATTGAGTTTTAAAGTACAAAGGTAGATTCAAGTGCATCGTTTTTCCTGCTAAATTTTCCCATTTTAGCATTTTATTC
>JAXGGA010002466.1:0-121847 GCA_038373865.1 Uloborus plumipes | reverse complement strand
CTAATGTGTAACATATGCCAACAGCGGCATATACGAGTGATGAAAATATCGGAAGAAAAATCATGGAACAATTTATCAGGGTTCAATATTTCAACCGGGAGGTGATAATCCTTTTCTAGATTTTTTTACATATGCTCTACTTTTCAACTAATAATCTATGAGAAATACCGAAACCCTAATAAACTTAATAGGACAGGAATATATTTAAATGCATGTCAGTGCTACTGTTGAGAAACTACTCGAACTGAGCAAAATTTTAAACTGAATTATTTAATTGTTTATTTTTAAAAGTTGCATATTTGTTTTGAATTGTTGTTTTGGCAGGTGGCGCTGTAACGAAGTACAGTAACCCCTCGCTATATCGCGCTTTTCGGGGGACAAGAAAAAAGCGCGATATATCCGAAAGCACGATATAAAAGAGGTCATTAAAAATAGTTTTCTATCCAGCATACAAGTAAATTATACGTGCACATACATAAAAATTCATTTGTTCGAACATTAGCTTTTTCTTTTCAGTCAAAAGTAACAAAAACATATAACTTTTAGGTTACTACTACACATTACTAACAGATGCTTTTTACTCATTGTATCAATACAAAAGAAAGTGTTCAGTAGTTTCCAAACTGTCTCTGCAGTATGCAAGTTTGGGTGACAGGAATTTTCTGCTTCTTTTCAGCGAATTCAGAAGAATAGAAGAACCTTCGTTTTGTTCATTGATGACCAAATAAATGAGAAAGAGACCTTTTCTGAGTACCTTACATATTTTCTCAAAAATGGTTTCGAACTAAAAGTTTTTTTTTTTTTTTGGGGGGGGGGGGGGGAGACAAAAGAAAAGAGCGATATATCCGAATGAGCGATATAACGAGGGACTACTGTACCTTTCTGTTACCTTTAAATCACGCTCCACTTGCCAAACTGTTAGTCAATTTGCTTGTCATTCAAGATGCATGTGACTAAATATTTAAGTGTGTTATATTTCAGCTTAAATAAAGTGGTATAACTTTGCAATTCTTTCATCTATGCTTGAAGAAGTGAAACTGATACAGCTAAGTAACATAATTATTTATCGAAGCTGAATAATGTATGTTACATATTTAAAGTGTCGGGAGAAGTTTTTCTTCTGATTTTGTGCCGTCAAATTTGTAAAACTTAAAATTTCGTCTTTTAGATATGAATTCCCTTACAGCTACGGTTGCCCTATTTACGGATTAACGTACCAATATATTAATGCGTCAAGTAACAGTCCATAGAGACTCTTAAAAACTAGCATCATGCTGTTTAGAACACAATATCGCTGTTTAACTGTTGAATTTAAACTGCTAATGTTCATCTGTAAAATAATGCGCTGGTTGAATGTTTCTTAACTACATCGTAGGAAAGAGATTCTCCAGACATTTTTTACTGGCAAGCAAACACATAGGAACATCTCATTTGAAAATAACAAAGCCCATTGAATAATACAACGCAACTCTAGCCGTTCGTAATATAGTTTTGAAATGAATTCAAAAGTATTTCAAAACTGTTCATGAGTACAACTTGCCTTTCTTCAGTTATTTTTTTATTTTTTAGCAAATAATATATTTTTTGAATTTGTAAGACTACACATCATATTTAACTTTCCTCACTAAATTATAATAGAGCTGCTATTTCAAAAACTAGCTTTTTTAAAAATATTTTGGCACTCTTGCTTAATTCTTTAACTATTTTAGCTTTTATTGAGGTCTTTCTTTGATATATTTTTAGGACAATAAAAACTATCTGTACCCGCACGGCTTTGCCCGTGGTATAAAATTAAAAGTTCATTTGTAAAATAATTGATACAGCAGAGAAAATACTCTATTTTAGTTATAATTCAACTATAATTCCTTCAAAGTATGACATAAAAATCTGGTATAAACCCCACACTACTTCCTTTTACGTGTAAATTTCTTAGTAGATGCCTTAACCCTTTAAGCGGTCAATTATTTTACTAGAAATGCTTCCAAAAAAGGCATATTTTTTATTTTATATAGTTAAGTACCATACTTAACAGAATAAGAATATTAAGAATTTTTTTTTTTTTTTTTTTTTCATTTTCAATGCTTTTACAACATTTTTTATTTTACAATTTTGGTCACAAAATCCCGAAATATTTGCTTTTTTAAAGTACATTCGGCATGCAGTAATGAATGGTTTACAAATTATGCAAAAATTTCTCTCACACTTACTGTGAATTATGAGGTTTACAATTTTCCGAACAGTTCGGGCAAACCAGAAAAGGAAATCTGAAAATATCGATGCCCGTACGCCGTACGGGCAAACCAGATGAGGCCAATTTCGGGTAGCACGTACACCGTACGGGCAAACCGCTTAAAGGGTTAAGTGCTAAAATAGTGCTTGGAGTGAGCAAGATAACAATTCAAATATTTACATCCCTAGTTTTCCACGGAACAATGCAAAAAATGTTTCATAATGATTAATCTCCTAAATATCGCCGATTTTCACATCATTCAGTGGATTTTTCGCAAAATATCGCCAATAGCGCCAAATTGAACCCAAATCAAGAAAATAATTTTTTTCGCCAAATTTGTCGCCAACTTGGTGATATGTCACCAAATTGACGTCAAACACTTGTCGAGTAAAAGCTTGGTGATATATCGCCAAGTGGTCGCACCAATTCATATCACTTTTGTCTGCATTGAAATTAACACTGATTTACCCCATAAAAGGGGTAAAGCACCCCCTTGGGGACATTCGAATGCAACCCCAAGGGGAGGTGCACAAAAATAAGCCAAAAGAGAAAATAAGAAAAATTTTGTTGCTCACAGAAACCAACAGAAATCTTACCAAAGTTTAAAAGAAGAAGAAAGTTTTCTTTCATAACTTAAAATAATAATAATAATAATAATAATAATAATAATAATAATAATAATAATAATAATAATAATAATAATAATAATAATAATAATAATAGTAATAATAATAATAATAATAATAATAATAATAAAATAATAATAATACGTTTTCCGAAATGACACACTTTAGAGAGAACGTTGCAATATCGCAACTTATACGATATTTTTATAATTTACCGAGTTTTATTTCCTTAAAAACTTAGAAAATAAAAACAGACGATTTTTTTCAACAGATAAGTAACTCATTTTAATAAGGCTATTAGTTTGGATTGCTACAAAAACAAATACATTTTGAAAATTATTAAGGGAAAAAGAACGAAACAAAAAAAGGTTTTAAAACGTAACCATGGTAACAACATGAAATATTCATTTCTGGTTGTGATAAAATAATTCATTTTATCTTTATTTTCAAATTTTATTCTCGTGTTTAACCATTTTGGAATCGTTTGGCTTGCTTTGCTCTAATTAAGCCTTGAATTTCCGGGATTCTTCAAACAGTTATTACAGCTCTTCTAATGCTCGTAGAAACTACTAATTAATATCTTTTTAGCAGAAAATTTTAAGCTTTCGAATGACATCAGAATTGCAAATGTGTATGAAATATTTCTTAGAATTTGTATGAAAAATGAGTTAAGAATTAGAATAGAAAAAGAACGAAAGGGAATTTTTGAAAAAACGCTTCGAGACGGACACACCCATGCTACCAACTAATTTTGTGCCAGATTTTAAGAAAATCGATCGAACTGTTTTGGCGCTATGCTGGTCACAGACAGACAGACCCACCTTCAGCTTTATTATTAGTAGAGTAGAGATTTTTAGGTAAGTTTTATGGACTTTTAAGATATAAAACTCCAGGAAGCAGCTATGAGTGTTGACTGTAAAATAACACACGGTCAAAAGAGTTTTAAATTTGAAGCAATGCCCACTAATGTTTTCAATGTTAATATCGAAATAATATTTTTCAATACAACGTTGCTCTTTTACTGCATATCATTAAAGAAAGGCTCACATGCAAAACAATGTGTTTTGAAACATAAAACGTTAAAATAATGCAGTTCCCAGTTTAATTTCAAAGTGCTCTTAAAGTTTTAAACAAGAAAACACTTCACGGTTAATAACTTTGCTGAAAGAATCTACTTATATTAAAAACTGAGTATCCTTCTAACTATCTTTCTAACTATCTTTCTTTCTAACTATCTTTCTTTCTAACTATCTTTCTTTCTAACTATCTTTCTCCTGAACGCCAATGAACTGAAAGTCGAGCCAGGTACCGATAGATAGGTAATTTTTCAAGCTTCATTAGTTTCAATTCATATAATTATACGATTTTAATTAGCGAAGATATCAATTAATAAGTGGTCAATTTTAAAGCGATTAAGCCTAATAAATGATTAAATATGAAAGCCATTGTTGCATTGCAAAACGTGGTTGCCATGAAACAGTAATAAAAATGATAATGCGAATTTGGAATGAAGGCTTAACTAAATCAAACACGAAACTCATAAGCGGGCGACTTACATAGTATTTTTATCGCTAGCTACTTGTAATATTTTGAAACATTCATTTGTTGAAGAGCCATCTACTTATATTAAAAACTGAATATCTATGTCTGCTTTTTTCCTTTGAGCGAGCTGAACTTACTGAAACTTTCCTCACCATCTTGAAGACGCGAAGCATCTCAATAATTCGAATGATTTTTTTTATATAGGAAAAAAGTAAAGGCGTGAAGCGCCTGTAAGCGAGCCGCCTTGGCGGGGAGTAGTTTCTTTAAATTTTTTTCTCACTACTTTCAGGGCACGAAGTGCCCGTGCAACGCCGGGCCACGTGCGTGGTATGTCTTGAAATCGAATGAACATTAAATTATATCAAATAATATAACTTCAGAATGAGGTAAAAGTTAGAGAGGGGAGACGTAATGCATCAACATGCCGCAGGAAGCTAATCTAGCTGCCCTGGCAGCTAGTCTACTTATATTAAAAACTGAGTATCTTTCTAACTATCTTTCTATTTCAGTCACGCTTCTTTCTCCTGAACGCCAATGAACTGAAAGTCGAACCAGGTACCGATAGATAGGTAATTTTTCAGGCTTCATTAGTTTCAATCCATATAATTATACGATTTTAATTAGCGAAGATATCAATTAATAAGTAGTCAAGTTTAAAGCGATTAAGCCTAATAAATGATTAAATATGAAATCCATTCTTGCAAACCGTCGTTGCTATGAAACAGTAATAACAATGATAATGAGAATTTTGAATGAAGGCTTAACTAAATCAAACACGAAACTCATAAGCGGGCCACTTACGTAGAATTTTTATCGCTAGCTACTTGTAATATTTTGAAACATTCATTTGTTGAAAAGCCATCTACTTATATTAAAAACTGAGTGTCTATGTCTGCTTTTTTTCTTTGAGCGAGCTGAACCAAGGCTACACTAGATAGCGTTTTATACAGGCTTCTTCATTTGATCAAAATCCTTGGGATAAAAACGGACGTCCTTTTCCAGCGACATCTATCGAATTTTATGGTAACTAACATTTCTACAAATCAAATAATAAAAGACAAAATTAAAAGTTAATTTGTTGGCGACCATTTTACAATTTGGCATTCAATTCTATTTTAGTGTATTTTAACGTTATTTAATAGCTCGTTCGATTTGTTGGTTTATTCTGCATTTTAACGGCTTATTTTAATTAGTTAGTGAATTATTTTTCATTTTAATTGATTCTAATTATTAATTAACTATGAAACGACACTGGCACCGCAGAGCGATAAATGGCGATTTTGGAACGATAGTTCCATCAAAACTTTTGATGAGTTTAGATGGTCAAATTAATTTATTTGGCGATTTTTTTACATTTTAATGGAAGTTCTCCGTAAAGCTTTTGAGAATATTTCAATAACCGAGATCTTTGGTAGTATGTACGTTTCAGTTATAGGTACGTTTTTTAACTTGGCGATGTATTTTCTTACCACCTAAGCGAAGATTAAAATTTTAAGCTTGCATCGTCTTCTTTTCTCTTATTTTGCATTTTAAATTAAATTTCAATGATAATTATGGCTCGATATATTTATTAAACTTGTTATGTTACATGCTAATGGAGCTTTTGAAGTTGATTTGGCGAGTTTTTTAATAAGAATTCTCACATTATTTCGCAGCTTTTTTCAGTTGGCCCATTATTTTACTTTCAAGTATTAAACTTATGTGTGAAATTAAAAACAAAAAAGGGAAGATTTCGGTGATTGGAAGTCTGGTTATCTTTCACTATTGGCGTTAAATCTTTGTGTCCAATTTATGAGCGAGGGAAATATACTTCCTTCGCAAACATAATCTAAAGAGCAACAAAATAAAGTAATTATCGCCAAAAATTTGGCAACCACAGCAGATTCCCAATTATCGAAATATTATCAATGTGTGAAATTTAACATAAAAAGAACATTACCTTTTAATGTTGTGTAAATGAAAACAAAATTTTAGTTGGTCGTCGTAATATTGTAGTTTTGTTTATTTTTTTCGTACTTGTATTGCTCTTTAGTACAACGATTATATATGCTCATTTCGTTTTTACTAAAGAAATTAATATGTTTTGTTGTCAATCGTCTTTCCGTTGAACACCATCGCTTCATTAGTGTACATTTCATTCTGGGGCGTCAAAATGAAATGTCTCTACGAATAGATTCGCCATTTATCGCTCTGATGGGTCAACGCTATCAAAATGAACATCTGAGCTTTTGCGTAGCAATTAAGATCGTGTGAGCAACAGTAATGAAACAAAATAGTAAATAGAACAATATTATTTCATTGCTACATTTTTATTTATCGGCTGCGAAGAAAAGCGTATATTTTATTAATGCAGAGATGTCAAAATTGAACGCCATTGCTATATGTTGCTAATTCGAAGAAAGTAAACAATGAATGAATGTCGTATGACTGAATCATGAGTTGCGACCAAGTTTACCTGAAAAGGGAATTTATTTCCCCTAAAAAGCAGTACTAAGAGGGCCTTCGGCATCAATTCACTCTGTACTCCACTTCAGTTAACTACATCAATATTTTTTAACCCTAAAAGATAGGATAAACGTCACTTTTTACAGCGGAAACAACATGCTAATAAATGTAAACAAACATTTGGGAGGTCGTTGTTCAGCGCTCTCTAGCGGGCAAATCTTTACCATTGATGTTTTGAGTAATGAAGAAGCCTGTATAAAACGCTATCTAGTGTAGCCTTGGTGAAACAGTACAAAAGTTTACTCTCAAACTAGCTAGTATTTACTAACTTTCAACTTCAAAGAGAAAATACGTTAGTAGTTGGCTGGAAAACATGACACACACGACCTTAACCCATTTATGCCCAGTAGCCTAAAAACGTGACGCTTGTTAGATCCTGCATACAAAAACCTGTAATGGGTATATCATTTTACTAAAGCTATTTTTCACAAGTTAAATAGTCCTTCTTCTTGAGAAAACCAGTTAGAGCCACTATTTGGACTTCTGAGTTTATTTATTGACAGCTATTTTCAGACAAATTAGTCAAGCAACGATCCAGCATGGGTAGCCACAGAAAGTAAGTTTTTTTTGCGGACTTATTTTTCATAAAACTAAACTAATTTAAAATGATTTGCTTAAAATTGATCACAGATGCCTTCTGTAATGTTACTTTGTACAAGTAAAGTCAAATAAAGTCGTATTTTGCTCGCATATTTGCAAAATATCCCATAAACAGGACGTTAAACAACTTAATAAATATGGCAACGGCGAACTATTGCAAGCCTAAAATGTATGTAAACCATTCCAAGTAAGAGTTTTAAGCAGAGAAAAATTAAAAAAAAAGTTAAAAAAAACTTGGGCACAAATGGGTTAAGGCAATGTATGTTTTCTAATAAGAGATTGAACTTCCAAGGGAGGTACCGGGAACACATCTTATGTATTTCTTTATTTTCTGTTAGTGCTTACAGATTGAACGAAGTTTCCGTCTGTTAGAATTTGAATACACAAGGTGTTTATAAAATCTTCGACTGATGAATAATAATAATAATGATAAAAAAGACTTATGTTTAATTATCTTTTTTAATTGGATATTTATCTTATAACCCCCTTCCCTCCCATTGGTACAACATAAGATAAAGGTATGCAGGTGATGCTAACAATCGAGCACACGCAGAATGGTATCTATGAAAGGAAAAGTTGCCACACTGCAAAAAATGAAGTGTTGTTTTTACAGTATAATACTGGCAGCCGAGGTTCCAGTTCAAAACTGCAAATTGCATATTAATAAACTGAAATTAGCAATTTTTCAGTTTATTACTAAAAATGGCAATCTTAGTTTCGTACTATAAAAGTAGCAATTTTCAGTTCATTTCTGAAAAATTAGCGTGTTTTACAGTTTAGTATTGTAAAATTAGCTGTGTTATACTGTAAAAACAACATTCATTTTGTGCAGTGTAGGTGTGCCTCGAAGGTGATTTTTAGAGTGCACCCCCCGGAATCCAGGGCTTTAATACACATTCACAAAATTGATATAGCAGTTTCTATTCTTATAAGGATTGTTATAATCAAGCCCTTTCCGCTGGAAGGTAAATGCTGGCTGCCCTGGTACCTGGTGCGAAGTTGGAAATCGCCTAAATCTTCTCAGAACTATGAAATGTGTATATACAGAAGTGTATTAATATTGTGGAAAGTAAAAAAGTTTTGAGTTAAGGATTTAAAAAAAAAAACCTTTCATCAGTGCAAAATGCTATAAGTACCTTGTGTGTTGTATAGAATCAGGTATTCCGTTTCTCTTTTGTTTTTCTTTAGTAAAAAAAAAGTCCTGGTATAACTTGGAGAAAATTCGGGGGAATTTTCTTTTTTCGTTTTGTCTGTCATCAGCCAAGTTTTATACACAATTTTGAACAAAAAAAAAAAAGAATAATAATAATAATATTAATAAAAATAAAAACTCTTAAGTAGGTAATGGAAAAAAACGAAAAACCAATTGAACTACTAAAATTTCACGTATAACCTTTAGATGAAACTACTTAAATAGAAAAGAAATTAACAATGAAAAAAAGTATCTCTCTCTCTCCTTTTGTCTCGTTCTATATGTGTGTGCAACTGAATTTTAAAACTTCATTACAAATGCATAAAGGGCAATTTTAATATTTACTTGGTATGGGTTAAAACTGCAATAATTTCGTAAAACTCAATTCAAAACTGGAGTCAAAATTAACGTACACAGATTGTAAATTTAAAACCATGTCACTATTAAAATAAGTGTAATTGAAAAACGTGAAACGAATATATTAATTTAAAGTAAAACTTTTGTAAAACATAAAGTAACTATTTTTCAAAAATGAAGGGAAATACTTAATTTCCTCACATTTAAATAACATAAGCTTGATTAAAGTCGGTTAGCTGAAGTTCATGGATGTGAATTAAAAGTTAAAAAAGCTTCAAATCAAGTAACGAAAACAGAAATATAGAAGTGCTTTAAAAATATATATACATTGAAATTCTAAGCTGCTCCACGAGCTCAGTTTAAATATTTATTGCTGTTAGAATAACCATGTGGCCAGAGCAACTGGAAAACATTGAATTAAATGAAATTGGGAACTGAAGAGAAAATATTATTTCTAAATTAATAACTCTTAACATTTAATTGCGCGTTGCTTTTAGGGTATTAATGCATCACATTTACTGAAACTGCATAATAAATTAATATCATTATAAGATTCAACTAAAGGGAAACAATGCACTGAAAATGCATAAAGAAATCAAATTGAAAAAAAGAAATTGATTATATTTAAATCAAAAATATAAAGCTGCATCAGAAAAACAAACTAAAATTTAAAATTTCTGTACATAAACAAACTGAAATTCAGTTATCTTATACTGAAACTAAATGTTTCTAAATGAAAAAGTCCAAAATTTTCCCAATTTAAATTTTCTTTTTTTTTAGTAAATTTATATGAAATTTATTCTCAAAATTGCACAGGGAGTAAACTACTCTGACAGTGATACTGTTTAAATGCACTGTAAGATAGAGTTAATATGAAAGCATATATTTATAAATAAGTCAGAAATGAATTCTGCATTTATAAGCTTAGTAACAATTTTAAGTTGGACACATAAATAAGGGTAATAGTATACATATTTGTTTGAAATATACTCTGAATTTAATAATTATCATTGCATTAAATCTGATCCTGAACGATTAGAGTTTGATTTATCATATCCTGTAGCGTCGCAATATTTCGTTTGCGCCATGAATTTCGGAAAAATTTCGATTTTTATATGAATCGATTTCTTCCCAAGGAAGATATCTTTTTATTTGCAAGTTTTGGAGCAGTAGCCATTTTTCTATCGCGGAGAAACCGCGAACTCTGATGATTCTAGGTGAAAGAGCCTTAGTTGATGGCTTGGCCTACTTTCAAATGCTAACCCAGTTTTAGGATGGAAAACCAAAGAGAAAACTTTTATTCGACTTCTGATGGAATGCGTGGAAAATAAATTAGGTAGAATATCTTCTTGGGGCTTTGATTTTGAAGAAGTTTCAAAATTGATAAAATGCATTGCTGAGATATATTTTTGACTCTAGAGCTGAGTCCAAAGAAATGAATAAGTAATTCTTTACTAAAACAAAACTTGATGATAACAGTAACGGCACTTGTTTCAATCTATACACATTAGACTAAGTGGTGGCTTTTCCGCCAATATCTTGGTTTCTTTATGTTGTTGTAAATGTCTCTAAGGAACCCGAAGCTCGTTTCGTTTGGTGCAGTAAAAATTAAGTTAGAAGGCAGAAACTTCTCAAAATTTAAGGCTCCCCAATGGGGAGGAGTTCGTTTTAGTCTCTGTAGATGGAGGCACAAGTTTCACAATATTGGCTTAGCTCTGAAGAAATAAGAAATTCTACACCCATGGTAACTGCTAAGACGGACCCGAAACTCTTGCACCCACGGATTTAATGAGCACATACTTCGCATACACTCAGTAGGTAATTTATGGTATTGGGATTCGAACCCCGAGGATCTACGATTTCAGGTATAGAGCCTCACCACTAGGCTCCCTTCTACCTTCAGTTACTCATTTATTTATTTCTATAAATTACTTTCAATCTAGCGCTGCATTATGAGACCAATACCTTATTATGCATATTAGATATTTAACAAAAAAAGAAATATTCTACTTCCGAAAATAGTCAGTATACAACATTGAGATACAGTGACCTACATTGCTAATTGATGTGCTACATGCTACATGATTTATATTAAAGTCTGCTGTATTGTGTGGGGTAACTGGTAACTGAAAGCTGCTTTACTTAGAATTATTCAAGGAAAATTTATTCGCTTTTTCCATTAACGGCAATAGTAAAGTAAAATTTAAGTTCATTTTTCTTATTATTCAATCCTCTTATGGTGAAATTATGTGCTATGTGTGATTTTCATAATTGATGTACAATTGATGCAAGCATTTAGTTTCAATTTCAGTGCAATATTCTACGTAATTTAATTAAGGTATTAAATTTTCCTTTAAGTTCATCCTAAACTTACCCCATTAACGGCGAAAGATTTTAGCAGAAAATTTACAAGTAAGTTTTTTACATTTTTTGTAATGTTTTATTTTTGCATGCAAGACTACTTTTTTGTGTTTGAAACGAATCCTCATCGACAATAAAAAATAGGGGGACTGCTTGCTGAGAGCTTACTTTCCTGCCGGGCTGTTATTAGACAGACAGTTCAAGCAGAAGGCAGATTGTTCAGCTACTGCTCCTGTTAGTTGCAAAGCTCAGTGTTGAGATACTCTCTTTTGATTCAGCTACCGTTTCTATTCACGTTCTGGGTTGACTCTAACGAAAGTAAAATGCGCTCATCTGTTTGGTTTTTGGGTATGGTGAGCATTTCACCGTGCAGAAATCCATGTTATTGAAGTGCAAATGTGATTTTATAGCAGTACTACTGTAATGAAATTCGTGATGACGAGTGATGCAGGAAACTTCGAAGGTTTTTAAGAAGCATTTTTAAAACAATTTAATGAGGTAAATTGGTTTGAAAATGTAATTACTTAGACGTATTAAAAGATGAAGGACATCCTAATGAAATTGTTAGAAAATAAACAGAAAAGAACTTGGGCAACTCTTAAGGTTCCCACTTCCATAATCTCTAGCAGAACAAAAATATCTAAAAAATTTAGGCGAAAAATCTAACATTCATAAAATTAATTGCACACATCTTTTGGAATTAGATGATGGAACGATTATGAAAGTAATGAAAGAAATTGGGATTTATAAAGTTAGGAAAATGGAAATAAGAGAAGGCGATGTTTTTACTTAATTTAATGTCATGTGATTTTCAGAATTTTTTGAAAAGAAAAAGTAAAGCGTCAAAATCGATAATTTACTATATTATTAGACTATTTCAAAAGAACATTTGAACTACTTAAGAGAAGAAACGCTCGTCTTTAATTTTTTTAAGCAAGTCAAAAATAATGTAAGAAAAAAAAAGGTGTATTTTGACTTACTGATAGCATTAGTTTTCAAAATAAAACTTCAGAAAATTAATTAATAATGCTTTTGTTTTTTTCTGCATTTTATAATACAAACGGATTAATTTATTAAGAGACAGACGATTTTTTTTTTTCAACTTTACTACTGAAGGAAGTGGAAAACTATGGGAAGTACAAGGGCAGGAAAAGTTTCAGCTTTATGTATTGACAATTAATACTTTAATGAAATAAAAAGTTTGAGTTATTAAAAGCTAATTACTTCTAGTAGAATACCAGTTCGTAGGAATTAAAACCAATTAGGATATCGGTATCTTTCATTAATAATTTTTTCAGAGAAATGTTTGCAATATAAAAGAGATTTCAAAAACAAATAAAGAAGTTTGCATTTTGGTTTATTAGCAGCTCTTAATGATTTAAAATTAAACTTCAGGAGAAAATGAAAAAAGAAAAAAAAAAGAATTTTTCTTTTATTTCAATTGTTTTAAAGAATGTTGATTGAACAAAAGAAACCAAGAAATGAAACTTCTGTTCCCTAACGTAGCCTATATTTGATTTTAATTCCAAGTTTATTGCGCAATACCTTGTAATTAAAACAAATATTGGTAATTACTTTTTAGCAACTTTTGCAGAACTTATTTAAAATAGAAAATCGATAAAGACAAATATTTGTTGTGTTTTATTGACCAGTTTATAATTTATTCGCATTCAATAACAATAGTAAGCTTAAAATCATGGGGTTTTTTTGATAAAGTAAAATGGTTGAGAGATCTTTAAAAACTACATTTCTGCATGGTGTATTTAACATTTTAATTTAGTCAGAGAGTATTGTAGGTAATTTTAGGAGGTAGTTGTACTGAAGAGATTGGAAATTTGTTACCGAAACTGCTGAAGAAAAGTTGTTGTATCGCTAGATTTGTCCTTGAAATTTTAATGCGTTAAAAAAGAATACATTTAGGCTTCTACATTGTGTTTCAAAACGATTACTAGCATCAAATATTTTTTTTCTCTTTTTTTCAAAACTAATTGCAATAAACAAGATCGGGTTTTAAAATTAATAAATCCCTTTTATATTTTGAGTTTTAAAAATAAATGCTAAGTAATAATAATAGCAAATGAAAAAGTTATGTTTTTAAATTTTACATCAATACTAAAAATCTATTCAACACTAAAAAGTAATTAAGTGCCTGGCAGTTACGTTTAAATATATTTATTTTGTGAAAAGCGTGAAATAATTTCCCATTTTAAAAGTTGTCTCTGCAATATATGAAAAGATAGCTAAAAACCGTTATCAATAATACAGATTTTGAGTTTTTATTCATTATTCAAATCGGGTCACCAATTGGTGAAATAAAAGGAAAAGCAGTAAAAAGATCAATATTGAGATATATTTGATTTAGCTAATTAGAAGAAATAATGTTTTAAAAAAGATAGAATATAAATCACTAATCAGAAGATACATTTTCACAGTTCCGAAGCACCAATCTTAGAAACTCCGTTGCAGAAAGAGAATCGAATATAGAGTTAGGAGTTCTGAAAAATGAAAAGTTTATTTACACATTATCGGAAGCCTCTCTCTCATACTCCACTCTCTCTTCGCAACAGACGAGCCGTGTCGCTAAAATAATGTTAAACAACATTCAAATTCTCATTAAACACCGTTCACTTTGCGAGAACTCTTCCCGTCTCCCCAGGCACTGCCACCCCAATTAAAAGCGGAAACCGAATGCGAAATTGATGGCCCAGAACGACAGACGACCGTCCCCCTGTCACCCCCTCCCCTTCGATGTTCGAAATTCGCTTGACTCGAAAGACGTCACGGTGCAAAGGCTCGGGGACAACAAATACAATTTAAGAATAATAGATGTAATTAGTTTCCCGATAAATGATTAAGGCTTTCATTTGAATCGTAATGCCGCATTTGAAAGGAAGGGTTTGGAATTGTTTACTTTGACACCCGATCGTTTGTTCGAGTGTGATTTCGTACATTGGGAAGAAAACTCTTAGAAATATCTTTGACACTAAAGTACGGAAATATTTTATCTAACAATGAGTTTCCTCTCATTTGTACATAACGCATTTGCCTTTTGAAGGCTAACAATCCGTTTACATGGACCAAAAATGAGGTCCATTAGAGCTACTTTCAAACCGCCGCACAGTGTGGCATACTGTTAAAAAATCCACCAACCCGCATTTTGAGATAGCATCTTCTATTTGGTCTCAAAATGCGGCCAAATCTTTTGCTATGTCGTACTACTGCTATAATTGGGAATTTTTTAACCCCTCAAAGATAGTAGAGCTCGGAATGAACCCAAGTCGCGATTTTGAAACCGAAAAAGTGTGACCTTTTTTTTCGTGGATATGTGGATTACAGAGTGAAAATCGAGGAATAGGATGGTAAAACAGTTTTTAGTTGCTGCAGGTCCAATATAAACGCTTTTATTTGTATGTGTTAGTCATAAAAACACGATTTTCCACTGGAAAACTGGGTTTTCACGGCCTTTATACATCTCCCGAGCAAAGAACAAGTATAGTTTAAATCTAAGCTACAACTTTTCATTAATTTTCTAAAGTCCCCCCCCCTTCCAAAGCTTTAAAACCCCCTACGTCACCAAAAAGTCGCTCAAAATGCAAATTTAAGCGTTAGATCCTACCAAATGGATTTTTCAATATATGTACTTGGGCGCACACAAACACACACAAAACTCAGTTGTTAACATAATTAAATTTAACAACATTTGATTTAGTTCCAAAATCTTTCTTTTCAATTAAAGGAAAAGAAAAAAGTGTACATGACATTTTCTGTCTCGACATGTTTTTGGGAAAAGCATATAGGAAAGATACTCGAAAACTCGCTTGAAAAGTAATAAACGTTTTTGAAACCAATTTCAAATCATAAAATAGAAAAATCACCCTAACTATTGGTGGTTTCAGTCCACCGAGTACTTTGATAGCGTTATAGGTAAATAAATATTTGTGCACCATATTTTCGGGAATATAATTAAGCATGTTTTTTTTTTATAAAAACGAAATAATGTAAGAAAAATAATTACTTCTTATATAGAAATAGTCTCTTATTAGATGGCTTAATTTATTTATGCAAAGTAACATGAAAGTTCGTTAAATATGGGCAATTAACAACTTAATATAATTAGTAACTAATTATTCGATGTGGCAATTAATAAATCTCTTGGCTCTTAGAGCAATCAGGGACTGTAATTACTACGAAACAGTAAAAGCTCCGCAATTATTTTATGCATTTAGATGTAATGATGTTTTTTTAACGTAATTTGCAAAAGATTTTTTCCCCTCTGGATATTTTAGTTCGGCAGTTCTGCAAAAACACTTCTGCTACTAAGAAAATATGTAAGCTGGATTACACGAAATAGGATTGAGGAGAAAAAGTTTGACGATTTAATTGCTCAATTTTTATTTCCTACTACAAATTCTTAGCTATGTGTTGTGAACGGCGACCTTTTTATAAATAATCTCCTGAGTTTTTCGGAGTGTTATAGTTATGGTAAACTTATAAACTTAAGCAAGTAATAATATTTTCATTATTTTCTTTTTCTAACTTACCATATACATTTTAGAAATGAAATAAGATTGAGAAACTTAAATATGTCCTTGCTACAAAGAAACGCGCTTAGAAAACTCAATAATGTTTGTTTTGATATGAGTTAAAAAGGGAATTATTATTATGAAAATAATTCTTCATGGAAATAGACATACTATATAATAGGATGGGCAGAAAAATACTTTTTTTTTTATTTCGATGGTGGGTATTTCGGAAAAGATGCCATTGGTTAAGCAAAGTGCACATAAAAAATTTGAAATTTTTTGGTCAATTTCTTGATCTGCCGCAATTGCGTTAAAGTTTGGAGAAAAGTTTTTTGAGATTTTTAAGAAATTATTTTTAAAAAAATTTGCACCGTACATATAAAAATGCATTATATATGACAAACACTGTAGTTGTTTCAGATAAGTACAGCGAAAACTGCATTTTAACGTTTTGATAAAATTAATTTAAAGCGTAGAAAAAAACAGGCTAAACCTTATAGGCATTTGTGGAAAAGGAAGGCATCGTACCACAGACCTCAATTTTTTTAATGGAATTTCTATTCCCCCAACGACACCTTTTCCGCCCTACCTGTTATCCAAAATAGAAAAAAAAATTAATAATTTGAAAAATCTCAAAAAAATTGCATTTTTTCCAAACTTCAACGCAATTGCGGCAGATCAAGAAATTGACCAAAAAATTTCAAATTTTTTATGTGCACTTTGCTCCCCCACTGGCACCTTTTTCGCAATACCCACCATCGAAATAAATAAAAGTCTTTTTCGGCCCACCCTAATTCATAATTGCACTATAGATGTTTCATTTTACAAACTTTTTGGGACCATGTACGATCAGAAGATAGTATTCGTATTCCATGCTGATGAGTGCATAATAAGCACGAAACTGCAGTCCACGAATCGAAATAACCGAGTTAGCGGTGTATTGCATGTTTCCGCATTAGCCCTTGCTTAGAGGCGGTTACTCACTGAATTATAGTATACGATTTTATTATTCTTTTTAAAAGGTTTTTAGCGATCTCAGTTTTTTCGCAATATAGCTCGAAAATGAAAAAAAAAAATATTTGTTTCGCTCACCTGACAGTACGTTTTTTCTCTTCTCATTTTCAAAAAATTTGCTTTTCAAAAATACCCTTATTTTTACCACTAATGTACCCTACCTACCTGGTTAACGCATGATCACATCCTACAGGAAAATAATTAGATGAGTCAAATTTGGTTCAAGAAGACATACAATTTCAAGTAGTGTAGAAATCATATTATCACAATAAATTAGAGTATACGTATACATATACATAGCTATATACATAGCGTATATATGCTTGTTTTTTTATAATTTGAAATGAGCACAGATGCAATTATTTAGGTATAGTCGCCTGGCAGACAGGACTTAGTATACTTTTCTGATGATTTCAACGGGTAACTGATTCAAAAAGTTTTGAATTGATGAATAAAAATTTAATACATGCAAATACAGTTAATGCGATGCAAAGAATGCAGCGACTGAACTAGACAATTTTGATCAAACGGATCGAATTCAATGGCATTTAAATAGAAATGTTGACAGTATGAAACAGGAAACAATAAATTCAATTATTTAGATACATCAGAAGTACAATTTTATTCAGTAGTTTAAACTAACAGTCTTGAAGTTAAAAAAATGTATTATTTCAAAATATTCATCAAAGGATTGAAGTGTTTGAAGAAATTATTCGTCAAAGAGTATTCTCGAGTAAAATTAGAATTTGTATGTAAGACTGGAAACATATGGAGGTATAACTTTTTTGGTTTTTTTTATATTATTCTTCTTTCTAAACTACTGAATAATAAACTATAATATATATATTCTTTTCATATATATATATACATATATATGTATAGTATATATGTGTATAGTATATATTATATGTATATATGTATAAGAAAATTCATAGAAAATCCAACGTATTTTACTTGTTCTATAATTTTTAGTCATTTTGTACCTGGTCACAAATTTTCTACATTTTCAAAGTTTTTTTAAAATTTGAAATCTAAAGCGCGAAAGTTGCTTATGTTACTTTTTCATGTCGAGTTTACATATTTGTTTTGCAACGACATTTGCAATTCTTCGTAACATTTAAAGCAAGAAAACTGCCTGAATAAGTGGCCTTACACACTCAAAGTATGAACTTAATTATTTCTTTTTTGAATTTCAGTAGGTTTAATTGATTTTGCTTACTATAATTTATTTAAGAAATTTGTCTTTTTTCTGGTTTCTAAAGAAACTTTTTGTTTTAACGTGCTGTAAAAGATTCGCAAAAAAAAGTCACACTAATGAGGTATTCATATGTCGCATACCTAGTAAAGAATCTATTCTTCGTAAACATATATCGCTAATTTCTTGTGATATTTACTTTTCTTGCACATTATAAGTTCTTTTTATTCTTAAATTAAAGTGCTTACTTCCTATTTACATGTAAATCTTTGAACAATCATTGCTTACCTTCTTTTAAATTTTTGAAAAAAAATCTTTTTTTTCTTTTGAATTTTTAAAAGGTTCATTTAGAAGCTATTGAAGATGTTTTTTTTTTGTTATTTTATCTGCTTTCTGGTTTGTTCTGATTCATTCATTTACTATCCAGAATGCTGAAATTTACTATGTTTACACTTACACGAATCCTTTCAGTGAATGACAAATTTAAGTTGAGAAAAATATATATATTTTTTAAGTTTACTGCTCTTAATGTAATGCTATCTATCTGCAAACCTGAGTTATTGGTTGAATGATGAAAAAATAAAAATAAACGAGCCTATACGAGCCCTATTTCAGGTATTTTTGACACCAGACGTACCGTTCCCTCCCTGGTTATTTGGATATGACCTATAGCGCGATGAACACTCACAGTACCACGTTTACGCCTGCCCTTTAACTTCTCCATTCTTCCTTTTCTGAAGAAAAAGAAACTTGTGTTGGCTCATAACTTCACTTAATAGTATGTCCTATCACCCCCCCCCCCCCACTATGAGCTTCTCCAACCCGATTTTCACTCCTAATCAAATGTAGTAACTATACATGAAATCGAATAAATACTGAAAAACACGTACTTAGACTTTATGTAGAAGGAATCTTTTTAGCTTATAAAGTCATAACGTAACGTTTAACAAGTAGTTCCGCCCAGAACTAAACGAGTCCATTTTCCGGTCTACCAAAATCGAAATTCTAGCATCTGATCAGTATTCTCTCAATTATAGAAGATTTCAATCCTGAAGGTCTTCGAATAATAAGTTTTTCGAGAAAATAATTTAAGAAAATAATTTCGGGACTGTAAACGAGGCAAACACCTTTAATCCCTGTAACTGCAGCTTAGAAAACTTTTTGGTCGCAACACAAAGCCTGAATCCTTATGCAACTATTTCCAAATACAAGTCAAAAGTATGTATGAAAAATAAATACATTCGCCATAAGAGGAAGTACTTTATATTGGGGTGTTTACCCTTTCTGATGTATTTATGATCGTGTATGATTAACTTTAATAAGAATTTCCAGACACAATTTGAAAAAACACTCACTTTTTTTAAACAAGCACCTCCCTTCAAAAGTTTAATAAAAACAAATTAAAATTAAATAAGTAAATTTTAAAAAATAAAAAGGATTTGAGGGTTAAGTATAATAAAGCTTTTTCTCCAGCACTTTTCCAAATTTTACTTTCTAAACAGGGAAAAAATGTCCTCCTGAACAATAAAACTTCTAGAATATATTTTCAAATCGCACAAGTCGGCAGGCGGAAGGAACATAAATGTCTATAAAGCAGTTATGCCATCATAACGACATCGCTTTTTCAGGTAATATCTCCTTAAGTGTCCCCCTCCCCAAGTTCAGCTGACGAGTTTAACACAAGATCAACTAAAGACCAGTTTTCGCTCTGAACATCTCTTTATCACGTTATTTGCCTAACATTCTGATAATATAGCGTCTCAAGAATAAATTTATGAGAAGTGAAAGTACTAAAATTGACGTGATAGAGGTTTTAAAATATCCTCTCTGCTATTTTAACGGACGGTGCTTCGTAGAATGGCTTTTATTGCGCTTAAATTCTGGAAAAAAATGTTCATAAAGATGAAACAAAACGGCAAACTCTTAGACACCGGCATAAATCTTCATATGTTGTCGAGGAGGGATGAACGTTAATGGGGGTAGGATTGCTACGTAGTATATATTCGTGAAAGTTTAACTGCAATTGATTAATGCGAGAGGCTTTAAAAGGTATGAGTTATCATTTTAGTAATCAGAGCAAGATATGCTAATATTATTCTAATAGGGGATTTTTATTTATTTATTTATTTTTTTTTTGTATTTTGAAAAAATGGAAATGTCATTTTAATAAATGTAAAATTTAAGCATTTACTGTAAATGCTTGCATCAATTCAGTATTAGAAAATTCAAAGTAATAATGCATATTTCTGTACCTCAGAACCAGACTAACGTAAGTCCATTTTCGTCATTTTTCGGTAGAGGGGAAAAGCGATTGTCGAATACATCGTTTCCCCCCTCTACTGAAAAATGACGAAAATGGACTTACGTTAGTCAGGTTCTGAGGTACAGATTTAAGGTGCAGAGAAAAAAACCGTAAACCGTTTACTGTTTACGTAAAATTCGTGCATTGGTACTTGTATATTTACCAAACTGCTTGTTAAGATTGTTTTATCCTGCTTTACTTTATGTAAGTAATATGCAAGTATTACTTACATAGTATACAGTAAAATTCCGTAATAACGAATATTAATTTAGCGAAATATCCGCCTCGAGAAAATAAATATGCAGTCCCGATCAACTTTCCATTACATTGCTTGAACTTTATGACAATGAAATGTCTTTTACAACGTAAATAATTTGTGTTTCCTTGAAGCTCTTTGTAACAGGATCTCGCTGGATAACTATGCGAAGATTGGCCGTTACGCATTGAATGGACTACAAAGACGGGAGAGTGCTTCAAGGAAAGGATTATTGATTTTATTACATATCGTCTACTACGCAACTTGGATCGCAAATGTTGACCTCATATGTGTTTTAGACTTCAATCGCAAAATGTACCTCGAGGAGATCCCGATACCTCCCTTCTGTTAACATTAAAGATAGTCTGAACCTCAATATTGAAAATCCGCCAGTGGGGAATCCCTACACGTATGGTCATCTCTACTTTGACTTAATACCTCAGCTAAATAAAATTTCTTAACATTTTCAGTGTAAATAACTACAATAAAAAATAAATAAAGAAATAAAGAAAATGAAAAATGAAATGAAAAAAAAAAAAAAAAAGCAGCAAACTAACTAAATATATAAGGGATGTTTTTGCCTGCTAAAGTGGCGTCGAAACATATCTTTGGCGTAAAGGTAATCTCTGAAAATGCATCAGAAATTTAAGGCTGACATTACATCTGAAGAAAAACAAACACTACTACTGTGAGAAAATGATCAAATAACAGTAAAGTTTTGCAGAAAACTTCTGAGATATTCAAATACTCAACCATATTCGAAATATGTATTTTGAATTCTTTTTGTGGGAAAAATAATGGGTACTGTCACTTTAGGGATTGTTTTTCGAAAAATAAACATTTGGAAACTTCAAATCTTCTCAGAACTTATGATTCGTTTCCCGAATAAAGTATTAGAAGAAACATGGTTTAATAAAAGCAAAGAAATGAAAATGGTCATGTATTTTTCTCAGATTCAAAAGAAATTCGATCCTTCAAACAAAATGCTGTTTCGCTACTGCGTTGCTTTGTCTTTGAGAACTTTTATTTTTCGCTGCATAACAGGGCATAAAAATCAAAAAGTTTTGAATAAATCTTGCTAATGATCTTTCCCTCAGATAATACAGCTCTGCTGTCCGTATTTTCCTTTTCGGAGCATTGTACGTTTTAATACACTTAAAATTTTTTCGTTGGTCTTTTGCTTTCAGAGATTTATTTTTTTTGACTTGACAACTGTGCAGATTACTTTGCAGAAAAAATTCATAATAAGATGAATGAATATTTCTGCTGTACGAAAAACTTTTTTATCCCTTAATCACTAATTTTAAGTAAATGAACTTGTACACAGCTTTCTATACCTAGTTAACAGCTTTCTATACCTAGTTAGCACAGATCAAATATTTTTCAGATGATCATAACAAAGGAATTTGTGAAACGCAAATTGCTCAGCACCTTTTTTAGTGAACAATTTAAATTCCAATTTCCTTTACTGGTACAAAAATATTCAGTTTTAGCATTGTTCATGATATTTTGAATTTCATCAACTGTTGAGTTTTTATTACGTGTATTAGTATGGTACTCGGTAATCACCTGTTTAAATTTTGGTAAAGCATTAGTGATTTTGAGGCCCAAAGGAATAGTTGCAAGAAGAAGATGTAACCCTCCATTGACACTAATGTCCAAAATTACCTTTGTACTCATAAATTAAAAGATTTTTCAGTAATTTTGAAGTGCAATTTTACTAATGTTTCTATTCAAAACTTACTTTTTTCATCAGAATCAATTAATCACTTGTTACGGAAGATAGGGTAAGTGCTCCAGTAGTCGGCCATTTAAGAGATCTTTTGTGGATCTTGGCTAACCTAGAACTTTCAGCTATCAATACAGCAACAAAAACAAGGTAAAACTTTAGAATGAACCTTTCTGATAGTGAATCACCTACTTGTTTCAGAAATCTAAAAAAAAATATGTAAAAATCCAAGCTGTTGTTAACACTAGTAAATGCTCCAGTAGTCGGCCACAGAATCATCTTAGCTGAAAAATAAGCAGAATCGTAATCTTGGATGACGGGCACACCATGCAAAATGAAATGACTCATTACTAATTCAAAAAAAGTACCCAAAACTTAACTGCCGCTGGTTGATGATTGATGATAGGAACATGAATGTGTGAATGCGTCATATCTGATTTTGAATTAAAAATGGACTATTTATGAGGAGTTTTATGTCATTGTGGCCGACTACTGGAGACTGGCCGACTACTGGAGCACTTACCCTATGTTTTAATTATTAAAAATAGTCTCTACTTTTAAATTACACTTCACTATTTTTAAGCAGTATATAATAGCCCCCACATGCAAACTTTAAAATGATTAACTAAAAAAAATTTTAATTTGCCCCATGCTATCTTGATCTAAACAAAATGGCTTAAAAAGACTAAACGTAGTCAATTTTTGTGCACTAGTATTACTTTAGCATTATCACTAAGTTTCAAAGCTCTATTTAATGATTTTGCTACATTTTTTGCAGCGGGATCATGTATCCTTATGGATCAAGTTCCCTAGTCTCAACTACAAAAGAATTAAAATAGTACTAGCTGACCCGTGTGAAGTATTCGCGCTATGAATTCATATCTATGGTTTGAAAATACAGTGAACTCTCACTTATACGCCGCCTCATTTATGCGCCTTTTTCACTTATACGACGATTTTGAATGGTCCCAGCACATTCTATAGAAAAATAATGATAGTATCTTTCGTTTATGCATCGCTCTAAAGATAAATATTTCACTTATGCGCCGAATTTTCCCTAAAATGTATGAACATTTATTTATTTTCTTTAAAAAATAAACATTTTTCTTCGCTTTCCTATTTAATCTTTCGCCTTTATTGCTCACGGAAGGCATTTTTCCGCATGAATTAGAGTTCGGAGATGGACAATTATCTATTATGCATCGTTTTAAAGGAAACAGTTTGTAATTAGGTATGCTACAACTTTTGTTTTCTCTTAATCATTATAGTTACGTTAGAGTAATTGCCAAACTGTAGTAATATGTTCATTTTCTATCGAAACATTCTTATTCACTCTCTTATTAGAACCTATGTTGAGTTTTAGTCCTTTAAATAGGCTTGTTCACTTATACGTCTCTCTCACTTATGCGCCTTTTTCGGGTGGTCCCTAGGGCAGGTGCATAAGTGAGAGTTCACTGTACCATGAAAAAACACCATGCGTAAAAATTAATATCATTGCAAAGAGCATTTCCGCTGCATTGGTTTCAACGCCTTATGTGTGAGACGCAAAATGATTACTTTAAAAATGCTTTCAAGACAGACCACTCAAACAAAGACTGAATCCTCAACCTAACCCACAAGTGATTGAGCTTTTCTGTTCTACCTTTCAGCAATTCAAGAGAAAGATGAAAATTTAATTGAAAGAATACGTTCTGTCTATTAAGGAAAAAAATGGTAAAGTGTGGATTGTTTGTTTTTTGGCAAAAGCGGGGTAAAAATATTTAATATTACATACTGTCTACCTCGCTTAATCGGGTAACGGATAAACAAATACCCCGATTATACGAATAAAATATTCTGGAATCGAATATTTCCCGTGCCAAAGACGCAATGTTAAAGATCCCCGCTTAATGGAAAACCCCGCTTAATCGAATAATATTTATCGTAACCGATATTATTCGTTTAAGCTGGGCCGATAGTACCTTAATTATCAAATTTAATGACGTATTAAGGAATTTAGGACTTTCCAAGAAAAGGAACAATGGCAATCCATCAGGACCAATAGAAGTGTAAACTTGAACAATTATGTGCATATGTTTTTGAATCTTTAAAACAAATGAAAATTAACCTCATTTTTTGATTCGATATATAATTTGTTTAAAAAATATAAAACACAAAATCGATCACTCTCACATAGGTTCGACGAGAAGGAGTAGAACAAAGACCACAAATCAATGCACCAAATTGAGCGAAATAAGTTTCTAGGAAATTCCAAATGTGTTTTCCGCAGTCAAATTTCCCCTGAATTTAGATTCTTTGCTTCAGCAAAATAAAACTTCTGTTCCGTTTCACAGGATTTGCTCTTCGGAAAGTAAATCTACATCTCACGTTTTTCCAGGAAGCAAGGTTGATCTTTTTAAACGAGCAAGAATTCTACGTTTTGAAGAAAAAGTGTGGAAACACAAAGGTGGTCGCTACCCAAGTAGCACACTTCTTTTTTTAAAGGTTATAAAATGGTTATTGACGTTATGACAACGGATTAAAAACGTTTATAAAACGTTTAAACGTTTTTTGTACTACCTGGGATGTGAGAACAAGAGAAGAGCAAGGTTTAAGAATAGTGTAAAAATTATTTCGTTCTTTGTGACGATAGATAAACATAAATAAGTTAATATCAAACTTAGTTATATTTTCTTCCTAATACATCCTAATATACATCGTAATAATTAAGCATTAACCACTGCACTATAAAAATGAATGTTGTTCTTTCAGTATAGTACTGCTAATTTTGTCGTACACTAAAAATTCTTACTTTTACAGTACTAAGCTGAAAAGCTGCTAATTTTACAGTAATGAACTGTAAAGTTGCTAATTTAGCAGTTTATTACCGTGTATTTTACAGTTTTAAACTGGAACCTCTGCTGCCAGTATTATACTGTCGTTTTTACAGTATAATACAGCTAAATTTTGCGGCAATAAGCAGTAAAATCGCTAACTTGTACGAAACTGTAAAATTGCTAGTTTTACAGTTTTAAATTGGAGCCTCTACTGTCAGTATTATTATGTAAAAACAACAGTTCTTTTTTTGCAGTGTAAGATCCATTAAGTAACACTAGTAAACAGCATATGTTGAACAAAAATTAATAAACTGATTTCAGACGCATTTTTCGATGTTTCAAGGAACCCTTTTTTCAATGCAACGAACTGTGAGTACTAGGATGAAAAGCTATCTGAGAAAATCTGCTCTTGGATGATTTTTTAAGACAAAGAGCAAAAAAGGCTTAAAATCACTGGTTAACAAAGATTTTGTTAAATGAAACATTTGTGGTGTTTCTAAGTTATTTTCTGACGCTGATTTCAAATATTTGATCAGAATTTTTGCACTCCCCACATTTCTTGCGTAATCATGGCTTTTAAATGCCATTTAACAATGCCAAAAAAGCCATTTTAACAATGCTTACAAACTATTCTTAACTCCTTCTGAACAGATTTTTTTTGTTAAAAAGTTACAAGCGTATATGCGACTTCTTAGGTAAAACAATTTCGATTGTTTCATTTTTGATGTATCACTTCTGGTAAAAAAAAACTATAGAACAGTGTTATCCATTACAGATTGTCTGTCTGAAAAGGCTCACTGTTTGTTTTATTCTGAAACTAACACTGGAAATTTAACCAACAGAAAAGTATTTATATTAAAAATTTTGCAACACTAATTTAAGAGGAAATTTTGTTATAATGGAGAAGTCCAAATTAAAACTGATGTCCAAATGTATGTCCAGTTCACGAAAAATAAGCTTTTCGTAAAAACAGCAATTAAAGAAGATAATAGAAATGTTTTGTGCTTAATAAATGACCCAAGTAAAATACTTTCACATGTTCAACAATCTTCTGCCTTTAGACTTCAATAGTGCAAAAAAGTATCCTTCATAGGAGAACAAAAAGTAGGTTATTTATTTGACTTTTCAAGTTCTTTATCTAAATACTTTTCCATACGTCGAAGAATCTTAATCCCCCACGCTTTAGGACATAATGTCGATAAATAGATGGAGTGAAACACATAACCATTATCCGCTTAATTCTCTGTCCGTATCAGAGTACCGTTGCTCAGTAGACAGGCAGCAGCAGTATTTCTTGCTAAAGTTCCAATATATACGGAATTAAAAAAACATTTGCAATCAGTAACGAAAAAAGATGAAATATCTGTTATAAGCACAACACTTGAAAAAACAAAAATATCAATTTTAAAACAAGGGATGTGTCTTCTTGTTTAAATTATAATAAAAAGACAAACAATTCTTTTAAACTTCGAATAGGAATTTGTAAAGAAACGCTTATGAAAGCTCTACTAATACTTTTCATTTGGCAGTGCAGTACGTTTTTTTTTTTTTCATTTTATACAATATCAGGTTTGATGATTAAAAAAAAATTCTCTACTACTTTATGTATGTGATCTTACTTTCTTGAATCAATATTTATAAAACTATCTTCAATTATCTGTAATCAGAAAAATTGATTAAATTGAATCATACACACACACAAATATTTGTTTGGTCATTTGCCGCATCATTGCAAAACGTTTTACATGTAATCGCTCCGACAATCAATTTCGATTACTACTATTCCGGTTTTAGTCCTTTAGTGTCATAACGAACGATAAGTACTTTTCCTGCTATTAGACATTATCTAATGCATTTGATTAACATGTTGCACTTTATGCACTTATCGTCCACTGGTTCTGATAGAGCCTATGAGGAATGTCTATTACTAATGATGATATTTGTACTCACTATGATTGACGTTATAAATATAAAGCAATATAATTTAGCTATCCAATAAAACGCGTTACTCGCAGCATTTATTATTGTTATAAAGTTAAGGTCAACCTTTTCAAATTTTGTGTTATCAACACAAGTCAAAACATTGCCACATTCATTTTCTCTGAAAGACAATTACTTTGAAGCAATTAGTATAAAGCTCGTCAACTGTTTATTAAAAAAAATAAAGAAATAAAATTTGACCTCAGAACTCAACCATTTGGTCTATGTGGCAATTAACACGAGTTAGAACTACACACATTGCAGCATGTGAGCAAAATGTAAGGTTTCGTATTGATTTCGTTAAAAACAACTTTTATTTCATTTTCTAACTAGCGGTACCCGCACGGCTTTGCCCGTGATATAAAAATTAGAAGTTCATTTGTAAAATAATTGAATTGCATCTATTTTAGTTACAATTCAACTATAATTCCTTCAAAGTATGAAATAAAAATCTGGTATGAACCCCTACCTACTTCCTTTTACGTGTAAATTTCTAAGTCTTAAGTGCTAAAATAGTGCATGGAGTGAGCAAGATAACAATTCAAACATTTACATCCCTAGTTTTCCACGAAACAATGCAAAAAAAAAATGTTTCACAAAGATTTATCTCCTAAATATTGCCGATTTTAGTATCATTCAGTGGATTTTTCTCAAAACATCGCCAATAGCGCCAAAATGAACCCAAATCAAAAAAATATTTTTTTCGCCAAATTTGTCGGAACTTGGCAATATGTCACCAAATTGGTGTCAAACACTTGGCGACTAAAAGCTTGGCGATAAATCGCCAAGTGGTCGCGCCAATTCATATCACTTTTGTCTGCATTGAAATTAACCCTGATTTACCCCATAAAAGGGGTAAAACACCCCCTTGGGGACATTCGAATGCAACCCCAAGAGGAGGTGCACAAAAATAAGCCAAAAGAGAAAATAAGAACAATTTTGTTGCTCACAGAAACCAACAGAAATCTTACCAAAGTTTAAAAGAAGAATAAAGTTTTCTTTCCTAATTTCAAAAACAAAATAATACATTTTCCCAAATGACACACTTTTGAAAGAACGTTGCAATATCGCAATTTATACGATATTTTTATAATTTACCGAGTTTCAATTCCTTAAAAACTGAGAAAATGAAAACAGACGATTTTTTCCAACTGTTAAATAACTCATTTTAATAAGGCTAGGAGTTTGGATTGCTACAAAAACAAATACATTTTGAAAATTATTAAGGGAAAAAGAACGAAAAAAAAAAAAAAAATATTAAAACGTAACCATGGTAACAACATGAAAAATTCATTTCCGGTTGTAATAAAATAATTCCGTTTATCTTTATTTTCAAATTTTATTCTCGAGATTAACCATTTTAGAATCGTTTGGCTTGCTTTGCTCTAGGTAAGCCTTAAATTTCCGGGATTCTTCAAACAGTAATTACAGCTCATCTAATGATCGTAGAAGACTTCTAATTGATATCATTTTTAGCAGAAAGTTTTAAGCTTTCGAATAATATAAGACTTGAAAATGTGTATGAAATATTTCTTTGAATTTGTATGAAAAATGAGCTAAGAATTAGAATAGAAAAAGAACGAAATAGAATTTTCTAAAAAACGCTTCGAGACGAACCCACCCATGCTACGAACTAATTTTGCGCCAAATTTTAAGAAAATCGATCGAACGGTTTTGGTGCTAAGCGGGTCACAGACAGACAGACCCACCTTCAGCTTTATTAATAGTAGAGATTGACTCTGAAACTTCAAATAAATTTTCTTCTGATGTTGAAAAATTCAAGTTTTTAAATAAAATAAAATTCTGAATTTACAAGATTTTTTTTGTCTAATTTCATATGTGAAAGAATGGCTAAAATTGAAAAGTAAAAAAACTTCACTGCACAAATATGTACACCGCATTGTGCAGTTTTTAACTCATTTCTTGATCGTTTTTGAAGTAAAACGGTTATTGCGAGTCTTTAAAATTTTGAATATTTTGTGTGACGGAACGAAGTGACATAGTTGCTTTTCTGTTGCCTGAAACAAAAATAAATAAAAATAAAAATGATATAAATAAAGCTAAAAAATAAATTTCAAGGCTGAACCTAAGCAAGTGGACTGAATGCTCTTGAAACTTTTCAAATAACAGGTTATATAGAATTTTCTCCGTTCATTTAAGCACTTTAACCTGTTAACCGGGGAATTAGCTATTGCTCAACTCGTTTCACAATGGGGACTTTTTTTTCGCAGCGATAAGTAGTATCACACCTCAAATATAATAAAAGAATATCGTTTTAACTTATGATTTTTATTTATTTTGATAAAATATTTATATTTTTAGCCATATTTTGTAGGAAATAAAAGTACTTAAGTCATAAATTTATTACTAATAAAAATATATAAAACACTGAAATTCACAATAAGAATATTCAAATCAGAAAGTTATTACTAACATGTAAGATACTGAAATGCAGACTAAAATGAGTCCAAATTGTGGCAGATCGAAGTATAGATCATGCAGCGCCCGTTTTCCCGTTAATAGCGCTCAAGTTACAGATTACAAGAACATGAAAATTCATGACGCATCGACAATATGATGGCATATATATAACCACTCTAAGATTTAATAGATAAGAACAACGTAGAACGTGATGCGTTCAATATATTACGATTAATTTCCATGACGAAAAATTTCGTCATGCCCATTGCTGTAGGCTTTTATGTATGACGAAATATTTCGTCATACCCAGTTAACAGGTTAAAAGCCCGTTTCGAAATTTGGTGTATTGTTTAATGTTTTCGTTTGCACGAAAGGTTTCACTGCAAAAATTCTCTAACCGGGATTGGAAAGTAAAGGAATAAATTGACTTTTTGCTGTCCATGTTTACGTGCATAGTTAAAGGGCCGTGGTGGCCCGATCGGTAAGGCATCGGACTCGTGTCCGGAGGGACCCGGGTTCGATCCCAGCCGATCAAAGATCCACCGCCTTGATTAACGGTGGCTGGGAGGCGTTAAAAATGTCGTGGTCACAAAGTCCTCCAAGTGAAACGATACCTCTGGGGGTGCTGGGCCTAGGGTTTGCTCGACCCTAGGTTCTGGTTCAAAATTAAGAACAGAGCTCCCTTCAGGGCCCTATCCCGGTTAAACCACGAAGCTGTGGTAGGTACGGGGGACCCTGGAGGTGTGAAATGAAATGAAATGAAAAGTGCATAGATAAATACGTGAGTGTGTCGTTAAAAAATTAGTCCAAGGCGATTTAAACTGAAATTGCAGAGGGAATTTTTCTTAAACACAACAAATTTCATGAAATTCATTGTATTCACAAAAATTTTCTTTTCATTTTTCAACAATACAATTTATGAAATACTTGTTTTATTTCCAAAAAGAAATAAAAAAAGCAAAATCGAATTCAAAAAATGACAGAAAATTCCCACCCTTAACGACTAAAAAGAACTTAGTAGTGCTGATTTCTATTGTTTGTTCTGCGGATAGGCGCACCGATAGACGCAGACACAGATGTTAAGGCAACAGTGGACAAAAAAAAAAAAAAAAAAAAAGATTACAGTCGAAGCTCATTATAACGACCACACGTTATAAAGACCATCCTAATATAACGACCGGTGAGAAAATCCCCAACTGTATCCCAATATACTCTATGTTCTACTTCTTATAGCGACCACACGTTATAAAGACCATCCTAATATAACGACCGGTGAGAAAATCCCCAACTGTATCCCAATATACTCTATGTTCTACTTCTTATAGCGACCACACGTTATAAGGACCGTTTTCTGTAGGACGGAGACGGTCGTTATATCGAACGTCGACTGTATTTTCAATTATTGATCTATATGTCTAAAACTTTGTGTGTTGTATTATTGTACATTTCTCTCATCTAAAAGCATAAAAAAAAGGTGCAAATTCAATGAATACTTTTTTTGAAATTTAAAATTAAATTTTTTTAAACAAAATTTCAAAATGCTCCATGTGTCACCTTTTTTTCAAACTTTTAATTTTCTCTTAATTTTCAATCATTAGGCAGGATTGCATAAATCTATACATTAAATGCAATGTTTTATGAGATAGTTTATAAAAGATGGCTGAAAATGAAAATTTTCAGCTGAAAAATTCATATAAATTTTCATTTTCAGCCATCTTTTATAAACTATCTCATAAAACATTGCATGTAATGCATAGATTTATGCAACCGTGCCTAATAGTTGAAAATTAAGTGGAAATTCAAAGCAAAAATTGTGACGCATGGAGCATTTTGAAATTTTGCTAAAAGAATTTTAAATTTTAAATTAAAAAAAAGTATTCATTGTTTTTGCGGCAATTTTATTTATGCTTTTAGATATAGTTAATATACAATAATACAATCACACAAAGTTTTAGAGATCTAGAGCAATAATTGGAAAAAATCATTTTTCTTGTGTCCACTGTAACCTTAAACTTTATTAGATGTGACAATTAACAAATTTCGCTATAAAATAAAACGTCATATGAATTTGCGAGAGGCAAAATCTTTTCTAGATCAAAAATTTCTTTATTAGAATATCAGATTTTTATAAATCTACGTTCTTCTAAAATCTGCTTTGTTCTATTGCAGGAAAGTTCGTTCATTTAAATCTGATGAATCTAATCAGAATATTTTAAGTAGAAAAATAAATAAGTTCATATCTGATCGTGCTGAAATTGAGACATTCCTTAAAATGTCCAGTGAAAAAAATAGTTTCTAAATATTCTTCACTGGTTTCAGTCCAATCTCCAAGTAGAGTTAATTACAACGCCGACTTGGAAGAAATGCAATTTTTAAAAGATATTAAAAAATCATTTGTAACTTTGAACGGAGAAATATTTTGAAACGAGGCATAAATATTGTGTGTCTTTTGTTAAAATTTGTAAAGAGCATAATTAACAGCATCGCAAACGACTTTCTTTCATTCTAAAACTTTATTTAAAAAAATATATATATAATAAATATCCTTAAGAAATGCGGTACGTTTGCTATTAAGCGCGAGAGAAGAAAGAATTTTTCATATTCCTTTCTTAAATTTTTAATTCATTGATACATGTTTTATTTCTTTTCTCTTAATCCACTCTAATTTTTATTTAAAAATATAAACTATTACTAAAAATATAATTTCTAATGTTGTGAAAGAATTTATACTGAAGATAAATATCTTTCAGTAGGTGGTAGTTCAGAATTTATTTTAAACGAAAAGTTTTTTTTAAAGAAACCTTCTAAAAAGGCGTAGACATTCTGGGTATATTAAAGGTTTCGTGCTAAATGTATCATTTTTTGTTTAACATTTCTTCGTTTACATTCGTTGTAACAATTGAAATAAAAAACTTGATTTCTATTTTTCTCCATTTTAAACACTCATCGCAAGTTCTGTTAAGCAAATTTTTTTCATTTCAAAGAAAAAAAAAATCAAGTTCTAGATTATACGTTTAATTTCATAACATCAATGTATTCTGTTACAAATTTGCATTCGTTGCCTGATATAAAACTAATTATTTAGGGAACATAATCATGCGAGTTTAAGAAATAATGGAAATTGACTAGGAACTAGTCAACAGGAAGTGCCTCTACATTTACCAATTTTTATTCCCCTGTCTTTCTAATTCAAAACTAGTAGTGATTTTTTGTTGCATGCAAAGTAAACAAAAGTCAAAATTTAAAAAATGAATAAATTTGCAAAATTATTTTTAAAAATAAATAAATAAATGAATAAAATTTAGACAATGCAAACCTTAAAAACCAATATTTATTTATGCTTCATGAAATTAACTTTAAAAGTTGGTCATTTTCTTGCCATGCAAGTGGGAAATGTAAAGTAATCATACAAAAGTAAACTTGGGACATCAAAAAGCAATCTTTGCTCTTTGTGTTTTTCGAATTTCGGCGCTGCAGAGCGTCTTTCTCTGTTTACTTTCAGCTTCTGCCAATAAATACTACTTGAAAGGATTCTGGATTGAAGCTCTGGTGTGCAAATATTCAAAATAAACCATACGTTTTAAAAGTCAGAAATATGATTGAATAAATTTGAGAGCTATTTGGATTCTAGATATAATATTTGAAAACTACAAGCGCTTTTGTTCCATTATTAAAATTTTCCAAATTAGCTCAAAAAGAGTTTTTAAAGTTAATTCGTTTTTTTTTCACATTTACACATTTTTTAAAAATTTTGCATGGTAATTTTATCTTGGCAACTCCATGGGAAACTGACATTTTTCTAAGCAAAGCAATAAGAATTTTGTAATATTCAACACAAAATATATTTTGTACAAGCGATATTTTTGTCTGGATTATTGTATTTTTCAAATGAATTTACTAAATGTATTTCGGGTGCTTTGTTAAAATTTGTTAAAAGCATGGTAACTGACTGGCATTTTAAAAAGTAGAATGTCAGTGGGTCAATATGATTTTGAATTGTTTTTTTAAATCATCCAAATTGTATTTTGAAAATTCAATTATGCCGTTAAACTCAACTTATAAAATACATTAATCCAAGGTGGAAAAATGATTTTTACAACGTGTGCTTTGCATTGAATATCACAAAATACATACTGTTTCGCTAAAAAATTGTTAGTCATTTTCTCGCGGAATTGCCCATCTATAGACGAAAATTAGCAGCATTTTACATTTTTTTTTGTAAATTTTGATAAAGATCAGAATAAGGATCTTTGAAAAATAGACCAGAGTAACCTGATGATCTGTTTCAGCGAGATCTGGAATGACAAGATTACACAGAATGTACGCGTGTAGCAAAATTTCAAAAAGACCATTCTAAAATGAAATTTCAAAGTGTCATACTTCTAGATAACATATTTTAAAGTAAAGCATCCTATATTTTTATATAACACAAAAACTTTTCCATATTCTTAACACTATTCTTTTTGCACTTTTCGCAATACTTTCCCTTTAGTCTGGGAAAATCTTCATGTCTTTCAAGGCCCCAGAGAATTGAGATTCCCTTTCTAATTAAGAAGCTTAGACCTTGGAGACACTGCTAAGCTTCATATTTGGTGTAGGAAAAATGACTTTGCTTTGCTGTTTACTTTTTCGATAATGTGTAACTTTTTCGAAAAGATTTGATTCGCAGTATTGCCTTAGCTCTTAAAGGGACCATTCCAAAACTGTATGGCTCTTAATAATTTCCGACTATTCTGTACTGCAGGGGTGTCGTTGTGGACTAGAACTTACGTACATAAATTCACATAACTCTCTTGGGTATACAAATAAACAATATTACTATCAGGCGAAAACTTTTTTAATAAGATGAAATTCGTGATGAAACTTCTCGCCAAATTTCACCAAGACGGCGCCATTTACCCACTTACTCTCACCGTATTAAATCTAAATCATTCTCTTAATAACAGAGAGAGTTCCTCAATCACAATAGCCATTAATCAAAATTTGTATGTAAATGTTTAGCTATTCCAGTGTTTTGGCGAGATCACTTCGAAGCTTAAGCAGAAGAATTTGCATTGTTTAAGCGACCCTCGACGCCATGCAAGTGGCGCTAATTAAATCGCAAATCAAACTGCGCATTCAAGCCGTGATAAATGTAGGAATTCATAACGTTATGTCGCACCGGATGTATGATTTAATACTTAATCTCAATATGCGGGAAATTAATCAACGATATGATATCCAGCTCATGAATAGCGTTATTGAAAATGCTAATTAGTGTATTCTCTGAATCCAATGAGTAAATGTTTCTTTTCCAACAGATTAATGTGTTTATTTCAATAAGTTTGAGCGTTAACTGAAAAAATCAATAATATTGTGCTACGGAACGAAAAAAATACAGATAAAAAAATTCTACATATTTTTTTTTCAGCTACAAAGAATTCCTACTGGACAGCAGAAAAAGTTTGGATCTTTAGAACGTCACTACGCGCGGAGCCAATAAGAGCTCAGAAGCAGTTAAGGATCCCTTCTAATTCGTCAAGTAGGCTGTGACGTTTTATCTAGCTCGTTTTTGATTGGCTGACGTCACGACGCCAGTGTCAAGAAACCTTGCAGCGTAGTATAGCGTTATCTCTAGTGTTCAGCTGCCTGTTGAGAGTTCATGAGAGTTCACTGTGACCTCTCTAAACAATTATTATTCGGTAAATTCGTCCGATGATTTTGCAAATTTGGAGAGGGTATAGAAAGTTTTTTAAAAAAAAAATTATGATGCCTAATGTCTTTTCTCCTTACTTGCAAAAAAATTTTGAAACACCACTGGATTTTTTCAGTGCAATACTGGGTTTTCACCAGATTCCAGTGAATGATTTTTGCAAAACAGTTTCCTGAATCGCTACAATTTTTATAGTTACATTTTTTTACTTTGAGAAACATTTCTATCAATTTAAAAAATATATTCAGCTTTTTTATTAAGTGTTTGGCTTTCAGCTCAGTTAGGGCCCTGCTCCACATCAGCGGAAAACGTGACCGAAACCGAAGGCAGAAACCGAAAATCCGGGTACTTTCCATAGGAACACCATTTAATCCATTTTACGTTTCTGCTTTATTTTTCTGCTTTACGTCAATGTGGAGCAGGGCTCTTACCGTCTTTTCAAATTGACTGATGAGCCTCAAACAGAAACGAAATGCAGTGTCTGGATATTACAACTTTGCGAGAACTACAGGAAAATATGATGATAGAAATCCCTCCGAAGGCACCGATTTGATGCCGTTTTATTGACTTTTTGCCGTTTCTTAGGCGCTCCGTTGCTGACATTAACAATCAACACTTTTCAGTGATCACCAACGACTTCCCGACGTTTGACAAAATGTTATGAGCGTTTTTATTGATTACATAGAAGAACTGTAATGCAATTGTACTTTTAAGTTCATAAAAAATATTTGTACTTGCATTGCTATTACTTTAGTTACAACCTCTTATTTTTTGTATTAGTCACCTTCTCACAGCAGACAAAGTTTCAACCAGTTAAAAAGAAGTTACGCGACTGCTGCTTTCTGTTGGAAGCTCAAAACTTTTTTACATTGAAAAAAAAGGTTTCCATATAATTTCAAGACACTTATACGCAAGAATTTTGCTATTAGATTATAATGATTTGTCTTTTTCTTTTCTACCCAAAGGTAATCGTTTGTTACTTTCGTTTGGCTTTTCGTATAAAAGCCAAACGAAATATTGTATAAAAGTAAAACCCAAAAATAGTGAATTTTTATTGGTATAAACAGTATGAGAAAGACATGAGGCTAAATGTCTGTGAAATATATTCTAAGTGATTGGTAAAAACTGAAACTATAATCAACTAATTTAATTCTCATGTTTTATTGTAAAACTTGTAATTTGGTTTTTATAGATAGAAGTTTTTTTGTTTTACGGGCTAAACCTTTTTCTTAAGATCCTTTTTTTTTTTGAAGATTAGCTAGTTAATTAAAAATGTCAGATGATTTGTTTACTTATTTAATCAGTTTCGAACTTCTATTGTCTGTTACAGTGTATGGAAAAGATGTTTACGTCATTCATTATCAAGTTTGGCAATAGCGAAAAAGTTGACATACGATTGTTTTTAATTTACCTTAAGAAAAGAGCACGCAGTCAATAGTTAATACATGAATTCTGGAATTAAATTGGAGAAGAAGATTTTATTTCGTGGTAAACAATGATTATGTAACCGTCATTGCCAACACGTTCTCTGATGAATTAAATAAGAATTTAATCTCGTACGTGTTTGTCGTAGATACTAACTTTGAGTTCTTTACATTAGTAACAACAGTGTTTTATTACTCCCAGTTAATTAGAGCTAAAGGGATTTATTAATATTGTCGTTGCGTTTAACAGTATATAAAGTTGTTACATGGTATTTGTGTAGCAGCGCTAGTAAGAAATAGCATAAATGACATTCAATTCTCCTTGACTGGATAACAGAAAAGAGTATCGGAACCAATCAAAATCCAGTGTGGTGACGGAAATTACTCAATCTATCATCTAAGAAACATCCAATTACGTCGGGAGCTTTGATTGGTCACACAATTCAAGTTGCATATCTCTGCTGCCCGGGAAATAAGACTCTGTCGAGATAGAATGCGGGGCTGGTATCTCGTAATGTGGTAATGCCGGACAGAAATCGAAAATGCCCCCTGACAGACTTTGCGAGGAGGGTTATCCGGCAGCTTAGCTAATCCGCAAACATCTCCCAGCTGCATTGGAGGCGGGCAATTTAGATTGGCAGTTACCGTGAAAGGACGAAGGGATTCTGGAGATAGCTTGGTGGTCGTCATAGCAACCAGCGAAGATATTAGATGGCAAAGAAAATGCCTGAAATGTCACATGGACTAAGGCTATTAACATCTCTTGCGTTACTGTCATGAATGCACAGTAGCGTCAAATGATTACCAACTAGGAGATTTAAAGCTAGTTCAGTCTTTTGTTATCCTGCTTTGAATTTTCAGAAATTTTAATTTCATATATGAATTCTCCTATTTTCCCTTTTGCTTAAATCAAATGTACTGTAGTTCATTATAAATCACGTTTTGAGCTTTGCACGTTAACTAATAAGACATGATCTACTGTAATTCCAGTTTTCTTATGTTAGTAAGAAACAAGATTACTAAACATTTTTTTTTTCTAAATGTAAACTTCACTGGAAATTGTGTGACCTGAAACATTTCGGGCTCCTATTTTCAGTGGAAGAATCAGATTTTCTCTACCTCAGCATTTTTTAGATATTACGAGCCTTATTATACAATTTACGATGTGATTCACTTCTATAATCTATTTATTGAAGTTTTCTTAGTTGCCGAAAGATAGATCGATTGTGACTGCAGAACAGTAAAAACGTCAATGAAAGATAATAAAGTGAACAAAACGTCTAACACTTTTCATCATTTACTGATGTTCAGATGCGTTTTTGGTATCCAAAACTTTATTCATTGCTCAAGAATTCATGGAGAGCCACGACCCCCGGTTTGCGCTGATAACAAAGGATTCTCTCTTTTTAGCCTACTTTCCAGTTAAAAATAAAAGAAAGACGAAAAAAGTATTAAAAATGGCTTAATGCATCTTAAAAATATCGCCAAGTCCGAAAAAAATATCGCCAAGTCCAAAAAAAAAATCCAAAAAGAAATAAAAAGGTAAAATGAATATCGAAAAATTAAAAATTTGAAAGTAGGGTATTGAGATGGGGAATTTGTGTGTCGGTCGGTCTGTCTGTCCCCCCCCCCCCAAATAACTTTTGAATGAACGTTCCGATTTTGACAAACTTTTTTTTTGTTGGAAAGATCTCGGCGAGTACAGCTCATTCCATATTTGATTTTTCGATTTGAACAATTTTTGGTTCAACTTTGAACCGTTCAAACAACCTGTCCCACGATGCTAATTTTTGAGTGGATATTCCGATTTTGACAAACTGTTTTTTGTTCGAAAGATCTTATCAAGGATATTTCATTCCTGTATTAACATTTCCGATTTGAACAGATTTTCGTTCAACATTCAACCGCTCAAGCAAGCTATCACCCCTAATAACTTTTGAGTGAACAGTCCGATTTAAATAAACTTTTTTTTTGTTCCAAGGATCTCAGCAAGGATACTTCATTACCGTATTTAAATTTTCAATTTGAGCATTTTTTCGTTCAACATTGAACCGTTCAAGTAACTTTTCCCCACCTAATAACTTTTGAGTGAACCGTCCGAATGGAATAAACTTTTTTTTTTTTGTTTGAAAGATCTCGGAAAGGCTCATTCCCATACTTCGCTTTTTGATTTGAACCATTTTTCGTTTAATATGGAACCATTCAGAAAAAAAATTAACATTAGCGTCTACGGGAATTTAAGTTGAATGTTGATCCTGAACTTAAAGTCGGATTTTCTTCAAACTAACTTTGTAAGAAAATGATTTTGATAAATAATGTTTGTAAAGTACTTTTCTGAATAATCTTCTGTGAGGACTCTGATTCCGACTCCGACTCCGCAAATTTGGCGGAAATGCAGGCTCAGACAAAAAATGACTGACTGTGCAGACGATTTTTCGTTTATTTATTCATTTGTTTTATTTTATTTATTATTGTTATTTTTTTTCTTTTTTTTTTGGCAGACGATTTTTTTTCTAACAAAAATTTTTCATTCACGAGGGAATTTTATTCTTTATTTATACTTAACAACTGGCAACGGATTAAAAGTGAAATTCGAGACATTTCATTAACGGACGAGTTTTTTTTTTCTTTTTTTTTTTTTCTTTGTTTGATAAAATGTGTTTTGATGCTCCTTGAACTTTTATTTATTTATTTATTTATTTATTTTGAAAACGATTGAGTATTTTTTCCATGGAAGAACTGTAACAGTTACATTCTTTAAAAGGTGCGACAAAACTTTATTTATTCGTTTATTTACTTTTTACGTGTCTAATTCATCTGATGAGAGGGGTATATTTCGCTTTTAGAAATCAGCTTTAAGTGCTAAAAAGGTATGTTTGACATAATTTTCAGTCTCAGATAATCAAGAGAATAATGATCAGATGCTAGAATGCCGATGTCGACGTACGGGAGAGAAGGCTCGTTTAGTTCTTGACAGAACTTCTTGTTTATCATCTAAAAACAAAATCGTACTACAGTTTCGTTCTTTCTTCACTTTTCAACTTTTCTTTTTCAGAAATCATAACTGTAACTTCCATTCTCTTTCCCTCTTTATTTTCTCTGCACAGTATTTTTTGCTAATTGATCATATGTTAAGTCCCTCAAAACTCCCTTCCCCCAGACGTTCTTTTCTCCTCTGTTTTCTTTAAGAAGTATTTATTGGTAATCAGCCATATGTTAACTTGTGCAAAAGCTTCTGATACTATTTTCTAAACTGATTGAGTTAAAATGTTAGTGCATTTGAAGATAGTTTAATAATTTTGAAAAACACGAAAGAGCCTCGAAATTGCAATCGCCATCCTAAAGAACACAAGCTAGAGAGAGAAAATTCCCGTCCATAAAAACGAAAACTTTACAAAAACAGCAATCGCCAAGAAATAACTTTTTTAAAATTATGATAACGAAAATTTTCCATTCCCAAGCACAAGGCGCTAGATATGAAAGAATCTTCAATTTTACAAGTATCAGTCAATATAATTCGCAAAATCAAAAATAAGTTTTTGACTCAGATTTTAACGTTGTTTTTATCAAGTTTTCACTTGATTCAATAGGTTTTATTTATTTATTTTAAATTTCAAATTAAGATGCAATTTCTACGCTTTTTCCTAATTGTTTTGAAATGTTTTCGATGTTTTTTTTTTTTTGTGATACTTATAATACTGCTATCATCCAAATAATTTAAATTCTGTTCTAAATTTATAGCCTTAAAATAGCAAAAGCATTTTATGCATATTAAATTTCAGTCAACACAGCTATCTTCTAAGTTTATGGCTTCGAAATGGCCCTTTAATTTCGCGAGGAGAGTTTTCCACCTTATAATATTTTAAATAGAAATGCTTTTACAGTCGTGCGATTTATGTGACGCATTTCTCTGTGCATGTCTTTTGACGATATCGACACTATTCCAGAAAATATGAGTCGTAAATCCAGCGCCTAAATCCGCAGTCGCCTCGGATTTTTTTCAGCTTTATGAATCCCTTAAAATTGGATTCTTTCTTGCTGGCGGTTTTGAAGAAGCTCTACGCAAGAATAAACGGCAAAAAAGGGCAATAAATAAAACTTTATGCAAGATGTGCATTGAAATACTTTATGTAAATTCAGTCTTTCACTGAGAGATGTGTTGCGAAAAAGAAATTCGAGTTACAAAAGTGAGTAATAGCTATTATTTTGAAAAAAAAATATTTTTTGAAGCTGGGCAATCGTCGTTATTTACAGTAAAATTTTCCGGTTACAGTGACTAAGTTGTAATTATTTTGTAAAATTATTATTAAGAAGTAATTACAAGAATGTAATAAAAGGAATGTTGCTGCATGTCTATAAATAAGTATGCTCTTCATGCAAGCCCACAGTTGCATCGGATATTTGCCAGATTTGACACCGAGGATCTTCAATGCTCAGACACTAACATGGAAGGGGACGAGAGGGGGGATGTGGAATTTATATTCATATCGAAAAAGTTTTAATTTAAATTTTGAGACATAATGCACTTGCTGCCATCTATTAGCCAACTTCAAAAGATTATTTTGCGAAAAAAAAGCAATAAATTTACGTTTGATCTTTATCAAATTTGGCACAGAAGTCTTTTGATGCTCAGGAATGCCCATAAAGCTTTTTTAGAAATTAAAAAATAACTCTAAAGTGATCAAATTTTATTTGACTCATGTAACTGCTTTTTTCAATCCGTTAATGAGAAATTTCAGGCTGTTTTTTTCCTCTATTTCAGTCTGATTGCTGAGCCATGTGTACCTTCACTTAACTTCTGTTTTCAAAGTGGACGGTATACAAGGTCGGGTAACGCAGTTAGTATAATTATTTAAACAACATGTTGCTTGGTCATCCCGAATTCTTCATTCTCAGTTAATGTGAAATAATTATGCTTTTATGATTGCACCAATAGAAATATTTGGCAAATTTTAACACCTTTAAAGGATCCGTGTTGTGTTTTAATTTTAACTGCAGCTATTGGTCGGGAATTTAAGATTATCAAAAGATGCCGCACAAATAATGCATAATTCAAAAACAGCCTTTGCCCCCCCCCCCCTCCGCAAAAATTCAAAATAACAGGCCTGGCTTGAGACACAGGGGTTGCACTAAGTCTTAGGAATGGCGAAAAGCTAATATCCATCCTTATTTGCAGCAAGCAAAAAATGTTTTGATTTGTCTTATGCTTAAATTTGAAAAAAAAAAAAAAAAAACTGCGGAACGAAGCTAACATACACAAATAGCCAAAAATGCCATGTCAATTATTTATTTTGGAGATTAAAAATATTTTGTACCCATAAGACACAATATTTATTAAAAAAACTTTATTTCGATATAAATCTGTTTTTAGCAGGAAATTTTACCGCAAGAACTTTTTCGAAAAGAAGACAAATGATATGTAACGAAATTGTACCTATTTTTAACGAGAGCTTAAGCTCGAGCATCCCCCTTTTTTTATGTTTATACATTTAAAAACAAAACCTTAACGATTTTTTTAAATATGTGTGCTAATTCGGAAAAAAAATGGTTACTTTGCTTAATTTCAGAATTAAGCTCTTTTTTGCATTGCTGATGTCTTATTAAATCTTTAACAGCATTCTATTGCATTTTGCAGAACTAAACTAAAGCAGTTCAGGACTGGACTATACCAGGCAGATAATTATACCAGGCAGGTAATTAGTTGTAACCACAATATGTCTCAACCCCTAATGAGTTTAAAGGGATGGATAGGATTATCATACATCGTAAGAGCTGAAACTACGTGATAATTAGCAACCGTGATTGTAATCCGTTCTGCTTTTAACATACTAACTGCTTCCATTACTTCATACCTGTATGTCTAGTGTCTCTTCAACTAATTGTAACGTTAATCTCAAATGTGTTTTGTTTCTCTGTTACTGTTTTGCTTAAATGAATTTTTTCATCGCAAGAAGAATAATCTTTCAAGTATCTCGTTTTCAAACTTTCATTTATTGTGATATTTTCTTTCTTCTATGTGTGATAGATGGAAGGAATTATTGGACTCATGAAAGTTTTCAAATTTCGAATTTCGACGGCTTTGCACGTTTGAGGCCTGCTGAGCCCGTTTTGACCATTTTTGGAAGATATCTGTCTGTATGTCTGTATGTGAGTGAACAGTTTTTTTTTTTTTGCGGCCTTTTTAGAGCAAAAAATTACTGCGTGATATCAAAGGAAATTCGGTACACATATGTGCCTCATAGTGAATTGGTGCCCAATAGGTTTTGGCACCAATTCCTCAGCGGGGAAGAGTAATCGAACCTTTTCTCCTCTTTGGGTGATTGCTATACCTCAGAAAGTAACTTAGGAAATGAAAGGAAAATCGGTCCGGAGGTAAACTCTACAAGGTAAAGGTGCTGATTCAGATTTGGTATCAATATCTAAAAGGACGATTGAGCATTCGGACGTTTTTCGAAATAATTATGACAGCTGTACCTGAAGAAGTAATGAACAGAATGGAACAGAAATTGATCTAGGTCCCGATGATTCTTTGCCATCCACCACAGCTTGATTGTTCGACATCGATATGATCTAACTGCTTCCTTTTGTTTATTATTAGAGGTATGTACTCCAGACTTGAGTATACGAGTATTTGTTTTCATTGGTCAAGTTTTGGAGAAACTGACCACTGACTTTGACTCCTGAGCTTGGTTTAAATGGTTTTTTCTGCTTGGATGAGGATTCGACCCACCTCTCGGAAATGCGCACGAGATGATATCCTTAAACTAACTTGATTTGCCGTGCATTTGCGAAAGTTGTTATGGAGTGCAGGGACATTATATGCTGTATGTTACTTAAGGAATGCTAAGAATCTTTTCTGACGGTATTCACAGAAAGCTTCAACTTTTTCATTTTATGAAGTTTCTTTTTGTAGCAGTTACGTGAACGGTTTTTTGTTGTGAAGCAAATTGAAAAAATAAATAAAAAATCACTTATAATGCATATCAAAAAAAATTCTGATTGTATAAGCTAAACTGACACTTAAAAATTGACAAGGGTAGGAAAAGCTGTGAACGAACACTAAACAAATCCCAGTAAGTGAGAAGCTCTTTTTTTCCCTTTAATAAAAGGTTTCAAAAGTTTTTTTATTGCCAATGTTAACTTTCGTCAACATATTTAAAAAAGAAAGAAATCAACTTTTAAATGAAGTACTTGTCGTCCACTGTTTGGGGCATTTATTTATTCGATTGGTGCACTTTTTTTAATTTCATCGCCCTAAAAAACTTGACTCCGAGGAACTAGAGTTTTGTCAGTTAAAAAAATAATTACAAGTTCTCTCGGTTGAGAAAATGATTACATATGTCAATTAAAACACTTTTACTGTCTCCCTACAGCTTTTAATTATGCCATGAATTTTTAAATACGAAATTGTGCTTAAGTGTCATTCACTAGTTGGTCTACCAGTACAGTACCTTCCTTCGGAGAAGAGGTCGCATTTTTCTAGCCAGCAGTTGCCAGTCGTCATTGAACTTTTTTTTTACAGCCATATGATTTAATTTAAATGAAGCGTATGATTGTTTTTGAAAAGTTTTAATACTCCAAGCTATAAAATCGATAATTAAAAGAATTCTGACTTTTTTTACAACTATCATTAACGTTTTGAAGAATAATTAACAGCTAGGGAAAAACCTTAATGAAATGGCAGATTTTTTTAAGCAAAAATTATTTTTGCATTGATTAAAATATTATGATATTAATAGATGGTAATTAAGCATACTAATTTTTAATGAATTGAGTTAAGTAATTATTTTTGTGGTAGTTATTGAAAAAATGAGAAAAGTTTAATTAAAACAAGTATACAATAAATAAATATACGATCGAAATTAAAATTTCTTTCAATGCTGCTGAATGCGGAGTGTTTTTTTTTTTATTAGTTTTATGAGTTTTTTTTAAAGAAACGCAATTTAAAAGAGCCATATTTATTTTATTGAAATTTGATATTAATTTATTTTTTATCCCTTTTATCATCCTCTGAACTAAAACATTTTGTTTTGGGTTTTTTAAACTAAATTTATTTGTTGTCTATGGGGACAAACATTTTCCAAAAGAATAAGTATAAAATAATGCATTTTAAACTTAAATGTTTCTGATGCAAAGGTTCTACATTATATTCATTTACTTAATTATTTATTTATACATATGCGCTTGTGTGTGTTAAGAGACAATGTAATTATTTTGCTTTCATCGCTGTTCTTAAATTACAGCGCAGCCTTGTAACTGATGCTCAAGAAGTCTGTTAATGTGTGTTAAATATTTAGTTGTAAAGTGCATGCATTTGTTTTAGAAAACTTACTATTCCATGTTAATGCATACTTGGTTTAATTGTTGTAATTTTTAAAGATTTGATTGCGTTACAGAAGATAGAATATCAAACATTGATTCAATACTACCAAGCACTTTTAAGCTTTCTTCGGCACTATGAAAGTACATCAATATGTGTGGAATATACAACAACAAAATTATTTTTTTCATTAAGTTGTTTTGATTGTACCAGTAAAAATCCATGTATACATTTTGCTATGGAAAAAAATGATTCCTCTTTCAACGATACAGTCGGAAAAATGAACAAAAGATTGATAGCATAAGCAAAAACATTAGAAAATTCAGCAACAAAATTTTTCGAAAAATTAAATATGCTTTGAAAAAGATGTTGCTAATGACAATTTGGAAAAAAATGAAACAATATCACTGCAAAAAAGTACAATAATCAAAAATACTCTGATGAAAACCGAAAACTATGCATTAATCATTTAGTATTCATTAATTTAAATAATATTATCATTTTATTTGATGTTTATTAGTTTTATTAATTAGGTCAACATGTTGTGTTCTGTTAAATACGATACGTTAGATTATTATCGGTTAGTATTTGTTATAAATTATAGAGTTAATTGTTGTAATTATTATTCAGTATTAATGTGTTAAATAATACATGCAAAAAAGTTTAAAAAATGTTGCAATAGAACTGGTGATCAAATTTAATAATATTCCTAAAGAATGTCTACCAAATTTATATTATGTCATTACCGTGGAACGGAAAATTTGAAATTTGTTTCTTGTTCTAGAATCTTTGAAGTTGTAGTAAAATCCCCCAGGTTTTTATTTTTACAGTAAAATAGATGAATAAAATCATCAAAAAATTTCAGAAGTTTAAATTTAAAATCTTTAAATTTTTAGTCAAAAAAGTAACAGGCAGAATCACCCAGCTACTAATTAAATTATTGATATGCCGCTCAATTTTAATTATTGAAAAACATAATTTGGAATAATTTGGAGCTGAAGGCTCGGGATAAATAACACTGCCAGAGCAATATCAAAATATCAATTTATACATCAAAGTAAACTCTTGTAGTTCTGGGTGCACTTCTTAGTTATTTTTAAGGTTTTAACTAGAAATGTACCCGATTAATCGGAAGTAACGATTAATCTGCCATAATCGGCTAAATTTTACCGATTAATCTGCGGAAAAATTATTTTTCAGATATTTTTTTTCAAAGTGTACTTTTAATAAGAAGCTATGATGATTTAGTTCTCCATTATTAAATAATGTTCCACAAACATTACTAAAACTTGTAATATACGAGCACATGGATGATTACAGAGGAAAAGCAAAACAAATTATTCAGAAAGTGCTTATTACTGAATGATAACATTAAAAAATAAACCTCACAGTTGACATTCACATGACACTATTATGAATAATTAAATTCTAAGATTTGGAATGAGAAAAACATGAGTATTTCATTCATTCATTATCCGCCAAATTTCCGCCCATGAAACAAATTTATAAACAATGAATAAAAAACTTTCTGAAAACACTAAAATAACACGGAGTACGAAAGTGTTGTGAGAAAAAACAAGACAAATACTTCAGAAACTGTATAACGGAATGAAATAGAAAAAGGTAATTCCCACAGTTAATATAATTTTTAATTTTTTTTTTTTTTTAATTTCTTTCTAATTTGAATTAATGTGCTCATATATAGTGTTGCAACATTTTTCATGTGTCAATAATTTTCTTCATTACAATAGTACTATTAGACAACGTTATAATTTTCACAAAGAGCAAGTCTTGAATAAAATGGATCTACTAATAATTTAACAATAAATTTAAATTAAAAAAGTGCTCCAAAAATAGCGTGCTCACACTGCCTCTCTCTGTTTTTTTAATTGACATTTCATGTCCACTTAGCATAAGGTAATTTTATTAACATTAATATGAAAGTTAGTTAAAAGAAATTGGATGACATTTTTTGAAAAGATGGGAAAAAGAAAAAAATAAATAGTCCTCTCTCAAGAAAGTAAGTAATTACTATTTATAAAAGTGAAATTGTTCAAGAAAGATGAAAGTGATGTTAAAGTTGATAGTATTACTAATAATCGTGATCATTAATCGGCCGATTACGAGCAGCCAATTAATCGGTAATCGGTAATATGCCAATTTGCTAATCGGTGCATCCCTAGTTTTAATTTTTCACGATGATATTAAAGATATAAGACCAACCAAACATTTCCTAAAACTTTGGAACGCAATTCCTTAGTTTTCGAAAACTTTTTTTTATTAGTTACGATTTTTTTTTTGCAAAACTCATTAAATATTGTCGATAGCATTTTTTTTTGCAAAGAGTAAAAAAAATGTCAAAGACACTGTAGCAAACTTTTTAAAAAAGTTCTTTCTACGTAAGAAAGAAATAAAAGAAAAAAAAGGAATGTAGTTTCTTAAATTCAGCACATTAAGTATATTTTTTAAGGCATTTTATTTTTTGTAAAGAATAAAGTTGTTCCTTTTGACATTTTTAACTTTTTTTAAAAGTGAATTTTCACGGATGTGTGATCTTAATTTAATTGAACATATGTTTAAGCATTTCCCCCGCTACGCAAAATGTACAAATAAAAAATCACAAGACATTTTTCCATGGCAAAATAATTACTTCGATCACACCATAAAAAGAAGGGAAAAAAATGCCTTTAACAATATTAAACTCTTCAATTAACATAAACAGTAATCACTGAAAAGTAAAAAATCAGTAATACAAAAAATAAAGAGTTTTTAAATATTATTTCTTTTTGGTATTACTTATGGTTTTGATGACAGTTAACTCTATTTTTGGCAGTCGGATTATCCGTGGTTCGGATAATCTGCTCAGGTTTTCACTAAGGCTCGATCGGTGCATCGGCGCGGATGGTTGAAAAAATTTCCACCGTCCATCGGCATCGGCCGCCGATACTAACTTGGGAAAAACATCGGCCCATCGGCCTCGAAAACATCTAAAAAGCCGATGCTAGGAAGCCAGATGTTAAAAAAAAAAGTCTTAAGAGAATTCTATCTTATCTATTTTTTACTTCACAATTAAAAGAACGTACGCCATGTGGCTTGAAATCGGGCCGCAACGGGCAGAAGTCCCACTTATATTAATTCAGTATTACGAATCCTAAATAACTGGAATCATAATAAAGCTTTTGAGTATCACTCCTTGTACTTCGCCGAGAAACCGACAGAGGGTAATCGGAAACAGTTTTCTTGGGGGCCCTAAGGCGTAGGCGACCTGAGACCCCTAAAATTTTCAAAATTTTTTTACTCGGTAAAAATCTTTTTTAATGTATTTTCAACACCAAAAAATCTATATATATAAAAATTCATTGTTAAATTAATTTGTTACATAAAGGGTTAAGTCATACTCGTTTAAGCAGGAGTACACACCCGAAAGGGTCATGGCCTATACTTGCCCGTCTAATTTTTAACAGTTGGGGTGGGGGATGGGGCTTATTTGCGTTTTTTAGCTTTTATTTTGGTCTCCGTGCTATTTGGATTTGTACTCTTACTTTGCTCTTGGGGGCTGTGGCAACCTTGTGTTTAAAGCAAAAAAACTTTTCTCATTGACTTATCTTGATATTTCTTGACCATTAAGCGAGAAACTAAGAATCATAAGCGTAGCGTCGGGGGGGGGGCACAGGGGGGCACGTGCCCCCCCCCCTCCCCAACTTGTTGGACACTTGTTCTTTAGAACCTGAAATTTTATAAAATCAGAAGGAAATTAGTCGTCGGAATATCATTTGCAGTTATTTTCCTTCATTTTATCTTTGAATTATTACCCACATTTATGTGGGTGAAGGGGGGGGGGGCACGGAGGAATTCCGGTTCTTCGTCGAAATTTTCAGTGTTTGGCACCAAATTTTTCCCGAAATTGGGGGACGAAAATCATCGGAAAGATTATTTCCATTTATGAGCCAAAACTATTGTCTGAAAGATTTTTTCTTTTGCCTAAAACAGTCCTTAGGATTGCTAGTATTGTTTAATGTAAGGCCTCTGGGGATGTTTTGCCCCCTCCCCGTCCTATTTCTGGGGGTCACATTTTATTGTGACCTCCTCCAAGTGTGTGGCATTACTAAAATAATAATTTAGAGAATTATAAAAGCATAAAATCATACTATTTTGTTTGCTTCTTTTCAAGGCATATTTTTTTAGTTCGATGTAACTACTAACTATGCTAAAAAATAATTTTAATTTGAAAATAAAATTTTCACGAAATCTGGCTCATTGTAAGAGGGAGAGGGAAAGAAGGAGAGAGAGAGAGAGATGAAAAAAAGATGTATGATCCCTTTCTTTTATCTCACTTCCATGTAATGCAATGAAAAAAAAAACAATTTATTCAACTATAGGATTTCTGTATAGAATTTAATTATCTTTCTTCACAAATCAAACATTTAAATTTTTAATTTGTTCCTTTCAAGCATTAGTCATTCATAATCATACCAGAAAAAAATTAAGTGCATAATGCAACAAAATACACCATTTATTCTTGTCTAAAAACTACTTTGCATTACGTAATTTATGTAGAAGTAGATAATCTGAATGCATAAGTCTTGTCTCAAACTGATTTATAAACTTCTTACTTAAATACTATGTCAAGTAAGAATATTAGGATTATATTTATAATCGTTTTCGGTACAGATTGTTTTTTTTTTTTTTCAAAACTCATTTTTGAATCTTTTCAAGTTGTGTCATTGTAATATGACAATTTTCCTAGCTGATAATTTGCAAAAATGTAATACATATAATTATTTTAACTGATATATTGCTGTATTCTTTTTTTAAAGCAAACAATTTAAATTTATATAATTGTTTACTATTATTTTGCTTTAATTGTGTTTTTATAATTTTAATGAGTGCGTTTTGAATGACAATTTTTTTCCCCTGTGTCTCTTTTTTTTGAGTAAGTGATATATTTCTTCATTTCTTCCCATATTGGATATCGAGCTTGGTCACTAGGGTCAAAGGTAGTGTTCCTAACCGCTAGATCACATGGGATTGTTATTATAAAAATAACTTTAGGAAATGTCTCATTTCAGAAATTTTTCATGTATAGTATTTTTTCTCCTCTCCCTCCTCTCTCAAGCTTCAATTACTAATCGATTATCGTCAACGATTTGTCAAAACGCAAACCGATCTTATTTAGATCGAATGGTTAACTATTAAAGGGTGCTTGTTTGCCTCTTTTTTCCCTTTTTTTTGTCATCTCAATTACTTCATATAAGGCCTCAAAATGCTGAATTTTGTATCTATTTTTTAAAATTTCTAGCGGGGGAGAATCCCCCGGACCCCAGTGATATTGGGAATATTCTACTCTACACTCCACTTGAAAAGGGGTAATTGCATCATTCTTCTGATACCCATCCAACTACTAGGTCAATTCAAAAAAAAAAAAAAAAAAAAAAAGAAAAAGACAGCGAGGGCGTCAAAAAGAGAGAAAAGGCATATGGGGGGGGGGGGGGGGTTCCGCGAAAAAGACACACTAAGTAAACAAATGGTCGGTTTTGCTACCCCAATTTTCTAAAAAACAAAAGGGGCTTGATGGGGGGACGTAACGGGGCTACGGGCCTAGTTGAATCTAAATCAGCCCTGGTTACTGAGGGAAAAAAATGGATTAATGGTGTGTGCAATTCATTGGAAAAGTAAGAACGAATTTTCCTCTAACGAATTATCTAAGGGGGGAAAAGGGGGGGGGGGCGCAAAATCTTTTTGAAAGCGGCGGAGCTAAGGCTCCGCTTACACTACAAAAATTCTAGACCTGTGCCCCCCCCCCCCCAAAAAAACTTTTGGTCACGCTACGCCTATGCTAAGAATGATTTATGTGTATGCATGAGCTTGCCCACCCCCGCTCAAAGGCGATGGCACACCATCTTTAAATGCTATGGAACACCCCCCCCCCAAAAAAAAAGGTAAAAAACCTTCCAAAAATTTATGCCCCTAAAAACTTCAATGGTGTACTCTACGTTTTATTAAGTGACCATATCAAGTGTTTTCGGCCAAATTGGCAATCTCATAATCATTGTATTGATAACTAATGAAGTTTTATAAGTAAAGCTTCTTACATTTTACCATTTATGAAAATGTGTTAAAGCTCTACTAATATTTTAAATCTACATTTGATACATTATTTTACTACTAATATATTAAATGTATTATATTTCGTATTTTAACCTTTACTAATCATCAAAAAACAGCACGACACCGCCAAATGTTGCCAAAATGGTTGTCACATCACAAAACGCAAGTACTGTAAGAAGTTCAGACCGCACGTGTTAGCTCTTTGCTTTCTATGGTATTATTTGAATTTCGGTGCTTAATATTACCAAAACAGCACCATGGAAACTTTAGATAGCAGCAGTGAATCAGACACTGGTGTACCTACAACTTCCTGGAAAAAAGAAAAGGATGCATTGAATGACGATCCAATTTACAGTTTCTTTATTGCTGTCGAGGGAACTAAAAATGTTATGACATGCAATGACTGCAAAAAAGTAATATCAAGAGGTAATAATTCTTAGAATACGTAAAATAAGCAGTGAAAAAATATTTAAGATACTTAAAAAAAATTCAAATTTACTTCATTTCCAGCTTTTCTTGTGCATTTTTATTGTTCTTAAAAGTGCCAGTGTTTGCACTTTTCTTGAATCAAAACTGAAACTAGACAACTGTACTTCACACAGAGAAAGTTCACGGGCCGGCTGGCCCCATATGAATTTCGGACCAACTCTGGCCCCGTGCATCACGTGATCCTCAGCTTAAAAACCTTGTTGTGACTTTGGTGTCGAATCATCGAACGAATAGAAAGAATTACTGCTCAGACTTCGAGTGCCCTGCTTGCTTACATCCAGTTAAATTTATTCATGAGTTCCCCCAGTTCTTTTTTCCCATAAATGGGAATAAAACACCATACTTTTACAAAAATTAATACATTGAAAATAATCAACAATAAAATAAAATAAACTACTCGTGCATAATTGGTATTTAAAATTGTTTTTGTTTTCTTTTGTGTAAAAAAATGCTCAAATTTAGAAAATATATAATTGTGTGGGTTTTTTTTTAAATTCTTCTTACATTTTTGAATTGAAGTAATACATGAAATTTAAAGTTGTTATTTTAAGTGCACAAGTATGTGCAGGAAATCTAGTGAACACTAAATTGAGCGGTAGTAACATAGAAATTTTGGCCAAAATCTGAATGACTTTATCTTAATGATTACAATTATCCTGTATTCGTAAAAAAAATAGAATGAAATGAATATATGACTCTTCAAATCTTTTATAAACATTTATTTTTCTAATCGTTTGATTTTTTTTCCATCGGCCATCGGTATCGGCCATCTGCCGATGAAAGAGGAAAATAATCGGACATCGACCAACTTCGAACAATCGGCCAATAATCGGCATCGGCCCATCGACCAAAAAGTGCCATCGGTCAAGCCTTAGTTTTTACTTATTTGATTGATTTACGAATACTAAAAAATGCACCAATTTTAGAATTAGCCACAAAGCAGCTCTCACTCATTTTGATGGCTATTAAATATCTACGGAAGCATAATAATAAATCTCTTTATAACTAGGCTAGACATACCAATGAATGAACACTTAAGCAAATTTTCAGTTTCAAAATTCATAGCTTCATTAAAAATTGTAGCATTCGCCACATGACAGTAGAAACACTTTTGATGATAAACTACAAAAAATGAATGTTGTTTTTACAGTATAATACAGTTAATTTTATAGTAATAAACTGTAATTTTACAATATTAAAATTTCTAATTTTACAGTACTAATTTAAAATTGCTAATTTTACAGCAATAATCTGTAAAATTGCTAATTTTACAGCAATAAACTGCAAAATTGCTAATTTTGCAGTTTATTACCCTGCATTTTACAGTTTTAAACTGGAACCTCTGCTGCCTCTATTATACTGCTGTTTTTACAGTGTAATACTGGTAAATTCTACTTCAATAAACAGTAAAATTCCTAACTTTACAGTAAGGAACTAAAATTTCTAGTTTTACAGTTTATTACTGCATTTTAGTTTTAAATTGCAACCTCGGCTGCCAGTATTATACTGTAAAAACAACAGCTTATCTTTTGCAGTGTATACCTTAATATTTTTAAAAAATTGGAAGCTCTGCAGTAGGCTTTATCGGGGGTTAAAACAAAAAAAAGTGTCAAAACCAGTAAATAAACACCCCCACCAACGGACAAGTACAGCATTTTCTGGTCATTTTCTTTCTGTAAATGTGTAGAAAGGTATTACTTCTGCCCCGTTTCACTTAAGTAAAAACGTTTTTAAAACCTTTATTTTTTCTCAAAGAAACTACGAGGTGTTCATTCACTGGAAGCGTTCAGTCACTGGTTGGTTTACCTCAGATACTATTGAAAACACTTCAATCACAAACAAAGAAACGTTTTAAAATTAGAAGAAAAAAAATCTAACCGACTTTTTTTGTAAAAATTTAAAGGTATATACACTGCAAAAAATGAGCTGTTGTTTTTACAGTATAATACTGGCAGCCGGGGTTCCGATTTAAAGCTGTAAAATGCACAGTAATAAACTGTAAAACTAGAATTTTTACAGTTTCTTACTGCACTGAATGAATGTTGTTTTTACAGTATAATACAGTTAATTTTATAGCAATTTTACAGTAATAAACTAAAATTGCTAGTTTCAGAGTTTATTACTGTGCATTTTACAATTTTAAACAGGAACTTCTGCTGAAAGTATTTAACTGTAGTTTTTAAAGTATAATACAACTAGTTTTATGGTAATAAACTGTAACATTGCTAATTTTGCAGTAATAAACTGTAAAATAGCTAGTTTTACAGTTTATTACTGAGCTTTTACAGTTTTAAACTGAAACCTCTGCTTTCAGTATTTTACTGCAAAAACAACAACTTTCTTTTTGCTGTGTGTGAAAGTTAGTAATTTTACAGTTTATTGCCGTAAAATTTAGCTGTATTCTACTGTAAAAACAACAGTATAATACTGGCAGCAGAGGTTCCAGTTTAAAACTGTAAAATGCACGGTAATAAACGGTAAAATTAGCAATTTTACAGTTTGTTACTGTAAAATGACCAATTTTACAGTTTATTACTGTAAAATTAGTAATTTTTACAATTTATTACTATGAAATTAGCTGTATTATACAGTAAAAACAACATTCATTTTTTAGTGTGCTAATATTAGGGTTGTTATTACCTTTTAATTTATGAGTGTCGTATTGTTCGTTTTTAACTTTTAAAGGTGTTTCTTATATTCAATGTTATCATTTTTAGCTGTAATTTATTTTTGTGTGAGAGAGTTTTATTTATTTTTCTAGGTATTGTATACACTAGCAATCGCTTTTTGCTCATTTTTCGAACTATCCGCGTTATTCGCTCATCCACGGCTACCATGCCACCGGGAGTTTACTGTATTTTTAGAACTTTTACTGCTATAGCGGAATTCGGTTATAGCTTATGTCAAGGAATCGTGATATTTGCTTTTTATGACCGATTTTTTAACTTAGTTGTAATCTAAGTATTTATACTGCAAGTTTTTTTTATCCCTTAAACTCTATTAGAGCGCTTTTACAAAAAGCATTTACCGTTGTTTATTTTGAACAGATTTTCAAACACAATTCCCATCTTACTCTACGAGCAAACATTAAATTAATAAATCCACACTTTAATCAGATTCAGTGTAGAAATACCAACGACAAGCGCAACATTAATGTTCAAAACAATATTTGAAGTTCCTCCTTTAATGGTCTGTCTAAACTGCAACCATGACTGATGCTTTTACCCCTTTTCATCTCTTAATGAGTTTAAGGGTTGGGGGCCATTAGCATCCGCTCCCATTAGAAGAGCATTGTGAAATCTATTGCGGCAGAAGACAGCGGATACCAACGTTGCTGTAGCCACTTTTATCTTAAATACTCACGTTATATGTCATATTTGTCGAGATTTGCTTAATAGAAAGTTTTTCGGAGCAGCTCTTTGAAATAGTGGCATTTAGTTCAGTAAATGTATAGGGGAGAGTGGTAATGAATGGGCCACTTTTTGGTTTTGAATTTTTGTAATTTTTTCTAACACTTTGTTTTAACTCTAAATTGGTGTTTTAGTTACTTTACTTATCTGGCTATCTAAAAAAGTCATAAAAGTTGACTTAGCACCTATCTATAATGAATTATAATAGAAAGTAAAAATTTTGAAATTTGGCCCATTCAACCCCACCTATGGGGTTGAATGGGCCATCGAAGGTAATGAATGGGCCACTAAATGAATTCAATGAAAACATGTGGATTTAATCTTTTATTTGCTGAATATGACAAAATAAATGTGGCATTGACATGAGGATACAAAATCATACTGATTTAAAATTATATAAACATCAAAACTGGTGCAATTAAAATAAAACTGATGCATACCAATTGTAGCAGAAAAATGACTAAATAATGAGATTGTAAGAACTAAATAACATCAAATATGTATATAAAAAATAACAGATAATACACACTATGATTTAACAAAATTTATATATTTCAAAAATAATATTAAAAATCACTTTCAAAAACTTCATCTTCATTTTCAAATTTGTCAAAATTCAAAATTTTTTTTAAAACTTACCAGATATCGGAAATAAGAAATATCTAACTTAAGTTACCAAGAAAGAAAATGAAATTGTACTGTGAGGAATATAATATGAAGGAGAGAGGGGGGCTTTTTCAAGCCACGCACTGCGACCAGAGGTCTATTGTACTATAGGAATATAATATAGATCTGCAAATTATATTTAGAAGTTACTACAAATCTATTTTGACGACAGTAATCTTAATCTATGACAGTCAGTTGTGTTTCATATTAATGCGAAAATCCAAAGAAAAGGAAGAAAAACAATATTTATAGGTGGCCCATTCATTACCATGACATAGTGGCCCATTCAGCCCCACCTATACTTTTGGAATACATTTAGGTTTTTTGAGTACATTGAATTTGGATAACATCAAAATACATCTTAAGATTAGTTTATAGATATGGAAAGACTAGCTTATACATATGTATGCAGTGAAATACTTGGTACATTTTAGCTAGGAAATGTTTTACTAAAAAGGGAAAAACTTACTTTTCAGTCAGATTCTTGACCATGCCACTCTAGTTTGAAAATGGCTCAGCGCAAATGAATGAAAATTGGATGAGTTTAGTAGAACAAATAGCTACATCTATTGGTGGTATCAAAAAAAAAATCATGCAAATACTTTTTCATATTTTGTTAGTGGCCCATTCATCACCATGGCCCATTCATTACCACTCTTCCCTATACACTGGCGGAAAAAAATCCCAACACCAAGAAAAAATTACTGTAGAGTAATGAAATTTGGGTAATGCAATTGTCTAGTTAACATGTTTAATTGATTAAATGTACAAGATCACTGGCTAATTTAAGCTCAAGAAAATGCTGTACAAATGTGAAATTATGTTCTTTAATAGCCGGTGTAACCTCCAGAATTTTGAAGGCAAGCCTGCAAGCGTGCATGCATTGTGTCATACAGGTGCCGAATGTCACTTAGTGGTATGGAGTGCCATGCTTGTTGCACTTGTTGTGTCAATACTAGGACAGTCATTGCTGACTGTGGATGATGCTGGAGTTGCCGTCCAAAGATATCCCATACGTGATCAATTGGAGACAGATCTGGTGATCTTGCAGGTCATGGTAACATGTCAACACTCTGTAGAGCACATTGCGTTACAGCAGCGGTGTGAGGGCGAGCGTTATCCTGTTGGAAAACTCCCCCTTGAATGCTACTCATGAAGGGCTGTACTATAGGTTGAATTACCAGACTGACGACAAATTCGCAGTCAGTGTGTTTGGGATGACCACAAGAGTGCTCCTGCTGTCATAGGAAATTGCTTCGGAGACCATGACTCCAGTTGTAGGTCCCGTGTGTCTAGGCCGCAGACAGCTTGGATGCAGGCGGTCCCCTGGCTTCCTTCTGACCAACATACGACCATCACTGGCACCAAGGCAGAATCTGTTTTCATTAGAAATTACAACAGATTTCCACACCGACCCCCAGTGAACTCTGTCTTGACACCACTACCGGCGCAAACGGCAACGGTTTGCAGTCAATGGAATTCAATCTACATGGTGCTTGGCTCAGAGCTATCATTAAATCAAGCGATTTCGTACCGTTCTTTGGGTCACGACGGTACCAACTGCAGCTCGAATGTCAGCCGCAGATGCAGTATGACGCGTCACAGCAGTGGGCAGGATTTGGCGATCTTCCTTCACAGTCGTGCCACGTGGCAGCTCGGAACTCGATCTTTTTGAGGTAGTACCATCCCTTGAGCATAGTTTCCAAATATCATGCACGGTGGAAACATTTCCACCAAGTCTCTCTGCAATATCGCGAAATGAAAATCAACCTTCTCGTAGCCAAATTGTACGACCTCGTTCAAACTCGGTGAGCTGTTGATAACGGCTTCTTCATCTTCTTAAAGGCATTCCTGGCTAATATGAACGCAATGCGTCAAATTTCACGTAAAAATAATACTCACGAGCTTTGCTACATACTTTTAAAACAAGCCTTATTTGCATGTTCTGAGTGACGCCAGCTTTGAGTGACGCCACACTTATGCGCGGAGCGCGAAATTTCAGTCGATGTCATCTTTCAGTTGTATAAAAACGCCTACCAAATTTCGTTTATCTGGCGCAAGTCTTTCTCGGTGTTGGGATTTTTTTCCGACAGTATAAGTATGTATTAGGGTAATTCAAAAAAATTTTTTTTTGAATTTCTTTGGTCTTACCCCGCAGTTTTTTACACTATTCATGAATGTGATGTATGTAAAATTTTAGCTCAATTGAATAATATTTAGAGGTCACCGCGATCGAATTCTGTTAAAAATTAGCAATTTCGAGAGTTGGAGTACATAACTTCATTACCCGAAATAATATTGTTCTTCATATAAAATGTAAAAATTTAAAATGTTTGTTTACTCTACTAAGTAACTAGTCAATGAAATAATAGCTCAAAGTGAGTTGTAACGCCCCCGCCCCCGCCCCCGCTCCAAAGTTGCATTATCTCTTACCTGAGTTTGGGTAGAAAATGTAGCTGCAAGCTCGGGCTGTAGTTTCTGTTTTCTTTTCGGTTGTTTGAGGTGTATGAGTTTATTCGGCTAAAACACCTAGCATTCACTCTAGACAGGGCCCAATATAAGTGACAGAAAACCACTTTGATAGTAGCTGCTACAGTACAAAATATGGATCAAAATGGGGAGGACAACGTCCATAAAACGGTAAAGGCAAACTATTAGCTCTGAATCAGCCGTTACTTACAGAAGTCGTTTAAATCTATGACTTCCTTTGATAGTTCACTGGAACGAAACACTTATGCAAAATATGTTTGGAAAAATGAAAGAGGATCGGCGGGTTTCATACCAGTATTAGTTATCAGAACTACAAGCATTGATGATTAACTTCTGGGTTCTAGTAAGTTAGTAAGACACTGGAATTGCTACGGCAAATGCTGCTGTACGATAACCAGTTAGATAAATGAGAACTTACTGAGCTCGTACGTGATATGTGTTTCGATACGATATGCAGTGCCGGTACTAAAGTTGGAGCATGTTTGAACTTGGGGTTTGAACATGGGAAAAAAAAAACTAGAAAAGCAACTTTTATATTGTGCTTTCCGCCATTATATTTTAGACATTGTGTTTTCTGTGGTATTATAACCGAAGTCTAATCTAGTCTTGTTCTCTCGGTATTTTCCGATAAACCAAGAAATAGGTAGAATTGGGGTATTTGATTGCGTGCAATGTCAAATGCGGTGATCACGCAATTGCGTGGAACCATCCACTGCCATTGATATACAATACTGCTTTTTAAGCGGTTTTAGCAATCATAGTCAAGGATACAACCTTCTTATTTTAAACCTGGAGTGAGAAACGATGAGTTTGAGGAGTTGGCAGTCAATTCAGAGCAACGTGCAACTAGTAATGGAAGTTGCGCAAAGTAAACTTCTGACGACCCATGCAAAAGAAGTGTCCAAGGAAGATACTAGAGCTTAGTGCGATTTTCTTGAGCGGAGCACCTTCTCTGTATGTTTTCGTGTCCCAGGAGCATTTCCTCGTGTTATATCTGTGTCAAAGATTCTTTATGGATTCAAGTTATGGATATTTCACAACCAGTTGAAACTTGCAGCCGGACAACGAAAAGGTATTCGTAACATATAAATGTGATTTCTGTCACATTTTTATCGTTATTGGGAAAGAATATGGGTTCCCAGCAACCCTTTTTGTGCAAGCACTGAGAAATGATTTGGAACATTTTCAGCGTCTTAATTCATGTAAAGAAGAAACTCAAAATATATCAGCTGTTTGATCCTGAGCATTGGAATTTTCAAGATAGCTACCAACCAGACTTTGTACTGTCAAAGAAACTGAGGATTGTAAACAACAATGCGGAGCGTGGCATGGCCCTTATTGAAGCATTTGTTAAGACTCACTAACGACGAAAATCAAAGACAGTGTCTTCTTCAAGTGGTACAGGAACACAGAAAAAGTTGCAAAGTTGCAAAAAGTAACCTTAAAAAGTATTGCTTTTCTGTATTTTATTGGTTTTTCAGATATATAGTTCATTTTGTGATTGCACGCTCTTTTCTTCAGAGATATAAACAAGAAGTTCTGTCAAGAACTAAACGAGCCTACTTTCCCGTACATCGACATCGGCATTCTAGCATCTGATCATTATTCTCTTGATTATCTAAGACTAAAAATTATGTCAAACATACCTTTTTAGCACTTGAAGCTGATTTCTAAAAGCAAAATATACCCCTCTCATCAGATGAAATAGACACGTAAAAAGTAAATAAATGAATAAATAAAGTTTTGTCGCACCTTTTAAAGAATGTAACTGTTACAGTTCTTCCGTAGAAAAATTCCTCAATTGTTTTCAAAAAAAAATTAAAAGTACAAAGTACATCAAAACACATTTTATCAAAGAAAGAAAAAAAAAGAAAAAAAAAAACTCGTCCGTTGATAAAATGTCTCGAATTTCACTTTTAATCCGTTGCCAGTTGTTAAATATAAATAAAGAATAAAATGCCCTCGTGAATGAAACATTTTTGTTACAAAAAAAATCGTCTGCCAAAAATAATAATAATAATAATAATAAATTCAATAAAACAAATGAATAAATAAACAAAAAATCGTCTGCACAGTCAGTCATTTTTTTTTCGGACTGTTTACTCAAAAGTTATTAGGGGTGACAGCTTGCTTGAGCGGTTTAATGTTGAACGAAAAATTGTTCAAATCGGAAATGTAAATACGGGAATGAAGTATCCTTGAAAAGTTCTTTCCAACAAAAAAAAGTTTGTTCAAATCGGACTGTTCATTAAAAAGTTAGTATCGCGGGACCGGTTGTTTGAACGGCTCAAATTTGAACCAAAAATTGTTCAAATCAAAAAATCAAATATGGGAATGAGCTGTACTCGCCGAGATCTTTCCAACAAAAAAAAGTTTGTCCAAATCGGACTGTTCATTCAAAAGTTATTAGGGGGGGACAGACAGACCGACCGACCGACCGACCGACCGACCGACCGACCGACCGACACACAAATTCCCCATCTCAATACCCTACTTTCAAATTTTTAATTTTTCGATATTCATTTTACCTTTTTATTTTTTTCACTTGGCGATATTTTTTTTTGACTTGGCGATATTTTTTAACTTGGCGATATTTTTTGGACTTGGCGATATTTTTTAGATGCATTAAGCTACTTTTAATACTTTTTTCGTCTTTCTTTTATTTTTAACGGGAAAGTAGGCTAAAAAGCGATAATGTAACTTTATTGTTATTATTATTTACGTTCGCAATTGTGCCACTATCACAAAATTTGAAGTACTCCTAAATGTAAATATAGTTTACTAAAATTTTGGGCAAATAGTTCAGTGCATATAAAGGCCTAAATAAAACGGTAAGACGAACAAAAATACAAAGGCTACTTTTTTCCATAGATATCATTTACGTTCACGTTTTTGTCAATATCACGAAATTTCAAGGCGTTTGAGAGACTTCTAAATAGTAATATATTTTGCCAAAATTTTGCACAAATAATCAGTGTATATAGTAGCACAAAATAAGAGGGTAAGACGCACAAAAATGCTAAGTTTATTTTTCCCATACATTTCTGAATTACCCTAAAGATAAACTTGTAGCAGTGCATTGTAGCGGCAATTTCAGAAGGTGCTGATTTAAACAGCGCTGTAAATATTACAGTACACTACTCTGCTTGAACCAAAATGAAATAGAAAAGCGTTCTAGTGTTTCGCCTCCGTAACACACTGTAAAAAATGAACTGTCGTTTTTACAGTATAATACTGGCAGCAGAGGTTCCAATTTAAAACTGTAAAATGCACAGAAACAAACTGTAAAACTAGCAATTTTACAGTTTCTTATTGTGAAGTTAGAAATTTGATTTTTTTTGCTGTAAAATTTAGCTGTATTATACTGTAAAAGCAGCAGTGTGATACTGCCAGCAAAGGTTCCATTTTAAAACTGTAAATTGCAGTTATAAACTGTACAATTTGCAGTTTTGTAGTTTATTACTTTAAAATTAGCGATTTTACAGTTTAGTACTGTAAAAGTTGAAATTTTAGTGTATTACTGTAAAATGATTTTTTTTTCAGTTTATTACTAAAAAATTAGCTATATTATACTGTAAAAACAACATTTATTTTTTATGGTACATATGGGAATATCAGCTTCATGTTTACAAGAAAAAAAATCTGGTATGGACCCCACACTACTTCCTTTTACGTGTAAATTTCTTAGTAGTTGCCTTAAGTGTTAAAAAAAGTGCTTGGAGTGAGCAAGGTAACAATTCAAATATTTACTCCCCTAATCTGCCACGAAACAATGCAAAAAATATTTTGCAATGGTTAATTTTCTAAATATTGCTGATTTTAATATCATTCAGTGAATTTTTCGCAAAATATCGCCAATAGCGCCAAGTTGAACCCAAATTCAAAAAATATTTTTTTCGCCAAATTTGTCGCCAACTTGGCGATATGTCGCCAAGTTGGCGTCAAACACTTGGCGACCAAAAGCTTGGCGACATATAGCCAAGTGATCGCGCCAATTCATATCACTTGAGTCTGCATTGAAATTAACACTGATTTACCCCAAAAAAGGGGTAAAACACCCCCTTGGGAACATTCAAATGCAACCACAAGGGGAGGTGCACAACTAGACCATCCTCAGAGCCTACATACCAAGCTAGAAGCTTCTACGGCATATAGTTTTTGAGTTATGCGACCCACATACGCACACACGTACATACAGACGTCACGAGAAAACTCGTCGTAATTAACTTGGGGGTGGTTGAAAAAAAAATTTCGGCTGCTTATATGTTGGTAGGTACATATGCACGTGCTGACAGGTCAAAAAAACTAAGGAATTTTCATTCGGGGGTGAGCAAAATCAAAATTTAGACTCAAATTTGAGTGATTTTTTTTTTCGCGATCACAATACTTCCTTTACTACGTAAAAGGAAGTAAAAAGAAGGAAAAGTTTATCCAGAGAGAGATAGGAGAGGAGGAGTCGAAAGCTCCCTCTCAAGTGCAGCAGGCTATAGCGCAGGCCAATTGGCCACTGAGGCTAAAGCGTGTCATAATTGTCTATTTATGTATGTGTTGCCGTTATTGTTACAGCAGAAATATGCTGCAGTGGCCTGATGAGTAAGGCGTTGGACTCGTAAGAGAAGGCTCTCGGGCTCGTTGCCAGCCGATCATAGATTTACCATTTGTTGACCATTGGTTACTGGGCCAAATTAAATACACTGCTGACCACCCAAATTGCAACACCAAGAAAGACGAGAGATATCGCTACAAAACTTATTGTGTAGATAACATGTTGGCCAAGTATCAAATTATTACATTTATACACTTCTGTGAAGGATCGTTCCTGTCAAAATGAGTAGTCAGAGTAGCCGCCATTGTTGCAGATCACTGCTGCCACACGCCTTGAAATTGATTCAAATTGGTGTGATTTTGGGGTTCAGCCACTCAAGCAGCTCCCACACGTTGCCAAAGTTGATCTGGTGTAGCACCTGGGGATGTAATCTGGGTCAATCGTTGAGAAACCATAAACCACATGTTTTCTATTGGCGGAAGATCCGGTAAGCGAGACAGCCAGGGAAGCAACTCAATCTGGCGATTAATGAAGAACCCTTGGACAATGCGTGCCACGTGTAATCGACATTATCCTGTTGAAATATGGCTGTGAGTAAGCCCTGAAGGTAAGGAAGGGCAGTTGGCTTCAACACCACGGAGATATAGCTCTGGCTGTTTAAAGTACCGGCAATGCGTATCAGAGTAGTGCCAGAGGATATCCAATACCACCCTATACCATAATACCCGGTGCAGGACCAGTGTGGCGGTGCATAACGCAGCTGTTTAGCATCATCTCTTCACGATTTCTCCAGACTCGAATCCGGCCATCGTGGTGTTGCAAACTAAAGCGTCACTCGTCGGTAAAGATAATTTCATTCCATTCTACCATCTACATCCTTCTTTCATCCCACCATTGGCTGTGGAGACATCTGTGGTTCTGCATCAAGGGTAGACGAAGCAATGGACATCTTGCAGACAGACCAGTCTGCTGTAAACGGCATCGAATGGTATGCACAGTTACTGGATGATGCGTTACAGACGGAATGTGCTGTGCAATGGTTCGTGATACGACTGAGTGACCCATCACTACCATGCGCACAATGCACTTGTCATTACGGGAAGTGGTGCTTCGAGGTTGATGTGATTCATCATGTCGGTCCAGCGTACCCTAATGCATCCAACGATCCCATATCCGCATTATAGTTGTTTGATTTCGTCCTACACGACGGAAGATTTCGATGAAAGATAAGCCATAATCTCCGTAGGCCACTGGCCCTCCTCTGTCGAACTCGGACACTGGATCAAAAGATGATCGGTTTTTCCTACGATGCATAATTAATCGTTTCTTTGAAAAAACCACAAGAAAACCACAATTGGCGAACTTAAAATCTCCCAAATCTCCAAGCCTTAAATACCTTTCAAGGTGTGCATGATGTGCGTCTGCGCTTAAACTCTAATCATTTGCATATCTCACCTCCGCTAATGCATGTTGTAAATTTCCTATAGTTTGCATACTTCCTTCAAGGTGCATTTACGGTAGCCAGCAGCGTACATTCGTGGTCACTGAGTTTCCATTCCAAATCAATTCCTCTTGAGGTGCTGAATCAGTGGTTGCTCGGCTCCTGATTTGGATTTAAAAAAAAAACATCACTTTTCAGGGCCCCATCCAATCGGTCAAACCACGTTTTGTGGAAGGTACGGGGTTTAAAACGTATTAGAGCATTTGTTATTAGTTAAATGGCTCATACAATAATAGATAATGTTGCAACAGTGATGATTAGTTTTTAACATGAGTTTTAACATGATTTCTTTCAATACACCTATCTCTATCTCTTCTCTATCTTCTCTACTAATAATAAAGCTGAAGGTGGGTCTGTCTTTCTGTCTGTTAAGCGCGTAGCGCCAAAACCGTTCGGTCGATTTTCACGCCGCTTGGCACAAAACTAGTTTGTAGCATGTAGTTTTGCACCTCGAAGCGATTTTTCGAACATTCCATTTCGTTCTTTTTCTATTCGAATTCTTAGCGGAAATTCGATAAAATAGGGAAGAAATATTTCATACACAATTTCAAGTCTTATGTCATTCGAAAGCTTGAAATTTTCTGCTCAAAATGAAGTTTTTTCGAAGTTTCTACGATTATCAGGAGAGCTGTAATAATTGTTTTTAGAATCCCGAAATTCAAGGCTTACCTTCAGTAAAGCAAGCCAAACGATTCTAAAATTGTTCAGCTCGATAATAAAATTTGTTTGAAAAGAAAGATGAAAAGATTTTTTTTATCAACGAAAATCAACTTTTCATGTTGTTACCATGGTTACGTGTTCATACCTATTTTTGTTTCGTTCTTCCAGCGTCGCCAGACGTAGTATTTTTGATACTACGGTAATATTTTTTCTTTCCAAATAAGGAGCGTAGTATTTTTCCGGCAACCCTGTTTCCAATATACTAATGACTTAATTAAAAGATTTGGCGGATTTTTTTTTTTTTTTTTTTTTTTCATTTTCATAGATTTCGCATTTTGGCAACATTGATTTTGGCGACGTTTGGAAACGGTATTACTTTGTAATATTTTTTTAGAGGAGGCGTAGTATTTATTTGTTTCAATTCTCTGGCAACCCTGTCTTTTCCGGGTGAAAATGCTTTGGGACATTACTTGGCGCGTTTTTGCGTGTCTCGCGGAAGTGAAAGCTCCGAAACTACGCAAAATAGCCAGGGTTACCACGCTTGGCGCGCCTATCACCCATTTAGCGAGAAAAGGGTACCTAAAGCACAGATTAACCAAATATCGTATGAATTGCGTTATTGCATCGTTCGTTTTGTTTTTAAAGCTAGGAAATAAAACTTTCTTCTTCTTTTAAACTTTGGTAAGATTTCTGTTGGTTTCTGTGAGCAACAAAATTGTTCTTATTTTCTCTTTTGGCTTATTTTTGTACATCTTCCCTTGGGGTTGCATTCGAATGTTCCAAGGGGGTGTTTTACCCCTTTTATGGAGTAAATCAGTGTTCATTTCAATGCAGACAAAAGTGATATGAATTGGCCCGACCACTTGGCAATATATCGCCAAGCTTTTGGTCGTCAAGCATTTGCCGCCAATTTGGCGACATATCACCAAGTTGGCGAAAAAAAATTGCTTTCTTTTTATATTTGGACTCAATTTGGCGCTATTGGCGATATTTTGCGAAAAATCCACTGAATGATGTTAAAATCGGCGATATTTAGGAGATTAATCATTGTGAAACATTTTTTTTTTTTGCATTGTTTCGCGGCAAACTAGAGATATAAATGTTTGAACTGTTATCTTGCTCACTCCAAGCACTATTTTAGCACTTAAGGCATCTACTAAGAAATTTACACATAAAAATTAAGTAGCGTGGGGTCCATACCAGATTTTTATATCATACTTTGAAGGAATTATAGTTGAATTACAACTAAAATAGAGCATTTCTTCTGCTATATCAATTATTTTACAAATGAAATTTTTATTTTATACCACGGGCAAAGCCGTGCGGGTACCGCTAGTCTAAAATATAATACATATTTTTATTATTACATTTGAAACAAAAACGAAGATTTATATACATCTTCTTATGCAAGAAAATGTAATAATCCAATTATTTCAAGCTCGCTACATATTTGTAAATATAAAACTTGATTTATTTTTTTTCTTTTCAAGCACCTTCTTCTAAACGCTCGTACTGAAGGCTGCACTTTAAAATACCATAAAAGATGAAACATTTTACTTGTTCAAAAACAAGAAATCGTTAAGATAAAGAACAATTGAAAAGAGTCTTCTTCGGCTATCTTCTGCTGTTTTTCTTTCCAATAAATTTCGTTTTACGATAGCGCGTAATCTAAAATTTTCTGGAAAATCTGAACATAAAGTTTTTCCTTAAGAACGAAATAGCTTTTTGCGCAGCAATATCACTTCAGTCGAAATCTGTCGATGCAAGTCCTTAAATGTTTCAAAAAAAGTGAAGCAGTCTTTAAGTCTTTTTTTTTATCGTAGGAAATATTACAAGTTCCTTGACTAATGAAATTATTAGGAATTTTTATGATTTTTCAGTTATTTCTGCCATTTTGAAGTTTTCGTACTTGAAGAATATAGCCAATGGAATTATTTTATTGTTCGACGAAAGTGTTGCCATTCTCCTTATTCATAATAAAAGTCAGAAGTAAAAGATAAAATAGTTGAAAAAAAATAAAAATCTTATCACACGTAGTCGTTAAAGAGGATAATATACTTCTCAAAATAAAAAACGTTTCGGTAATATTTTATTCATTATATTTGTAGTATTTGTTTCCCTTTTGTATCCCCAATATTTCTTTTTTAAGGTATTTTCTTTGTTTCTAAGCTCTTTTTTACAGCTATTGTTTTTCACTAAATCAGAAGTAATGTATATATAAGCATGTGTGTGGGAGTGAGTGTGCTTGTGCGTTTGAAAATAAAAAAAGTTCTTGTAGTTTTCTTTTTACCAGAAAGGTTTTCAAAAAAAAAAAAAATGACCTGATTATTTTTTCAAATGTTTTTAATTGGTTAAAATTGATGGTTTGACGTTGATGACATTTATTTAATTATTTCACTCATTTGTTGCAAATTGAGAAAAGCATGAGGGTTTAAAGGAAGAGAGACTAAATAATCCGATACCCCAACTAGAAGTACTCCGATTTTCAACCTTACTCTTCAGCTAGACAAGACGAGACCGGAAAAGAAAATCTTATTATTATTTTTTTTAATCTTATTATTAATTAATCTTATTATTATTTTTTTAAGTTTAAACAACAAAATCATCGTTTTCATAAAAATGCTGTTTCCTTTTTTTTTTGTTTATACTTCCTAAATCTGAAAACGTAAAGCAGCGATTTATTGAAGTATGTAAGTATGTGACTGTACTCAGAGACCCTCTCAAACGCAATCATTTGACAAATATCGTCATCTAAATCACGCAACGAAGGCTGTATTATATTTGATCTGTTAGTGTTTCAGCCTTTTACACACCACACCAAAGTACACTACAGGTAGGTATGAAGCGAAAGACTGAGTAAGACATCATTCTCAAACACCTCTATTGAAAATATATATCGCACCCTTGCTACAAAAGTGCCACAACTCAAAAATTGTAATTTTTGAGTTTTGACCGTCACTAGACGTAGTTTACATGTCTCTACCAATCTCTAAAAGAGCCAAAAGTTGCATTGAAAAATCAGCCGCCAAAGGGCAATTATGGCGTTTTGTTGTTATCAAGATTCATAAGACCCCTTCCACTGAAATGCCACATCTTGAGTTGTCGTCCAGCCGCCGTAGAGTAACGTGCGTAACTAACGATCATAGTTTGAGATGTATCGGTCTTCATAGTGACAAATTCAAAAATACTAAAATGTGCCTAGTCAGCTCGGGAACAGTTTTTTTTTGCAATTCCTGGAAAACGTAGTTTTTTGAGTTGTGGCACTTTTGTAGCAAGGGTGCGATATGTTGGCGTTTTGATTATAAGTACATGAACTTAATGAGCAAGAGTCAATAGGGGAATGTGGGGCAAAGCGAAATAGTTAAGTTTACTTACCTGCTTCGAAAGGAACAAATAGGAAATTTGTTCTAAAAATTATTGTACATGAACAAAGAATAATGTATTTTATTATACAACTTCCGTTGAAATATTATTTTCATCTTTGGCAGTTATTTTGTACTTTCAAAAAAATTTGGAAAATTTTTACCTCAAAAAATCATAGGGCAAAGTGAAAAACAAAATATTTTTGTTATGAAAAATTTTCTATTCGACGATTAACAGTAATTTTCATTAAATGAATGCGAAAATAAATAACAAAAAAAAATGAATATAAAAGATAAACGAATAAGTAAATAAATGAATAAATGAATTGATTAATATGCTAGAAAAAAATAAATGAGTGAAGAAAATAGAGAATGAATAAGAAAATGAGTTGATGAATGAGTAAATAAGTAGGTGTTTAAGTAAAAGAAAGAAATAAATTAATAAATACGTACGTGATTTAATTAATGAAGGAATAAGTAAACGAAATGAACTATTTCGCTTTGCCCCATCCACTTTGCCCCGCGTGCACTTGTCAAATTACATTGGACATTTTTTTTAAATACAGAAGTCATGAGCTTCGACATACATGAGGACAGCGTACTATGCGCCTTGCCTCCTGACAAGCACAGGACAGATTTATGGCACAGAGAGGTTGAAATAACAACCATGGGCAAGGTGGGACTCGAACCCGTGACCACTTGCTTACGAGGAGAATACCCTACCTCTAGGCCACCGAGGCCCCACATTGGACATTTGAAACCAAAAAATGCCTGATACGAACTAAATAAGGCAACATCGTGTAAAATATCCATTTCTCACTTCAAAATTATTTATAATTTTTGTTTCATCATACATAAAATAAATTGCATTAGTGAACAAATGACCACTTTTCCGGACTATAATAATTTTTTAATGTGATTTTAAGCGGGACATATATCTTGGTGGATTGGGCGAATCGCCTGACTTTCAGAGTAATACACCTTCAAGTGACAATTTTGTTTTTATGATTTAAAAAAATATTTCGTATTCGTTAGTGCTGATCAGTTTAACGCAACGTAGACCTACATTAAGAAAAGTAGTAGGCCATTATTTTTCATTTTTATTAACACAACAGTTTGCATAAATGTTTCCTCTCAAGTGGGGCGTGGCACCTGAGAGGAAACATTTAGCGAGGAAACATTAGGGCGACTTACCATAGACAGTTTATTGGGAAAAAGACTCTTTCATAGCAACTAATAAGACCAATTAAAAGTACTGCAGTATGAGTCTTTTGATACTTTCGTACTATAGCGTTTTGTCAGCTTAAAATTTCAATCAGCTGTTTGCGTGTTAACTTCTCGTTACGTTTAGCTTTCTATTTCTTTTTTAATTTTTATTATTATTAATGCTAAGATAAATCTATTGATTTTGAGAAAATAAATGAAATTGCTTCCAAAGAAGTTCTGCTCAATCCAAAGACATTGCGAAAATAAAATTGAGCCTGGTGGAATAATGTAAGAAGCGTAGAATCACATTGTAGAACCATTGCAGACCTGTAAATAAAAAGAGAAAAACGAAGGAAAGAAAGAAGGAATAATTATCTCACCCCGCAGTCGGAAAAAATTTAATGATCAAATTTTAGCTCTAATTTTTCAGATATTTTATTTATATTCAATAAAGAGTATCGAGGATTAAAGTTCTAATAAAAGAAAAGAAGAATGAAAAAAAAAAAATCGTCTCCTCTTTAGAATGTTTGTTTTTCACCTGGAGGTCTTTCTCCGCAACCGAAAGTTATCCAGTTCGCAGATCGGAAAAGATAGTCCGGTGTCGAGAGGATGTGTTTAGATGGTGGAAGGGGATGGCGAAGTTGCGAAAGAATAACAGAGCGAGAAAGTTCTAGATTGCATCGAAAGAAAGGCTCCCTGATTTTCTTTGGAGAGAAATTACTTTGCTGAAAAGAAATGACGAAAGGGAAAAGAAAAACATTTCCTATTTCCTGGAACGTCTTGTAAAAAGTATGCTTGTAAAACGTGTTTTTTTTTCCCGTTCAAAATTATTTTTTCAGTTAATAATATGGTACTATTGATTTTCATTTTAACACCACTGTCACTGTCTGTGTAAGATACATTCACTGGTTGATTCTACATGGGAAAATAATAAACTTTAAAAAGCAAAAAAGTTGGATATGTTTTTATGAAAAACTTTAAATTTAAGAACTTTAAAATGAGGTTACACAAAACAATGAAGTAGAAACAGGAATGTAGAAGAAATAACTTAAATTTTGTAACAATTTTTGCACTCTTTGAAGATTTTCACTTCATTTAATAGATTTTTTTTTTTTTTTGAAAAATGTTTGAAATGTGTAGATTGTATTAAGCCACGCTTGGGACTGTGTCGTCATAGCTGGATGATGTTTCAATCGGGGTACAGTCGAGCCCGCTTTTTAGAACATCGGTTAAAAGAATATCCCCCTTAAAATAATATTTTCAATGTACCAAATCGTTGTAATGTATTATTTTGATTCTGGTGGATAATGGAATATCCGGCTAATTAGAATATTTTTTCGTGGCAGAATGGCTATTCCATTAAGCGGGCTCGACTGTAGTTTAAAACTGCATAATTAAGCATACGCTTGTAACAAAACTACAGATTAATAAATTGACAAATAATTTCCTGTTTTTATTTAGATGCAACTTACATAATTTTGAGTTATTGGCGAACAAGGCTAAAATAAGAAACTTATTTCAGTAATATATATATATATATATATTGTAATATCATTCTAAAATAAATTAAAATTAAAATTTGCTCGTTTATAGAATGACATTTTGAACACTCGTGCTTTCTACGAAATTAATTCTTAAGTGTAAAAAAAGGGGGTGGGGGTAATGTAATTATCATCAAGAAAAAACCAGCTAACGGAAACTACCCTTTTAGATTTAATTCGATTAAATTCTGACACCTTGTACCCCAGCCCCTCCCTCCTCTCTCCACACACACACATACCTCTTTCAAAACTGAAAAATTGCTTTGTTGTTTTTTTTTAAACTTTAAGGTTGAGTGTTCTACAATCTAATAGGAGATTATCTCTCTCTCTCCTTTGGGAAGCTAGTAATGATCAACGTACTTATGAAATGCCTGTTGCATGGTCGCTAGGCCATTAAACAATGGGCTCTCAAATATCTCGCAACGCCACAAGAAAAAACAGAAAGTACAGGTCCCTCGTCCAAATCTGAAGTAGTCATATGTACATTGTACAGTCATACAATACATAGGAGAACCCCTAAAAGCACAATAAAGGTTCTTATGTTTTGCACAAAACAATGCAATATTAATCTAATATGAAATGTCCGAGTCAACTAGTGCAATATGATAAATAAATTGCTTGAAGATCAGTGTATTAACTTTAGGTACATTTATTACAACCACACTCACAGTCATAATTTTTACGATATTTTCTCAACTTTGAGGCCATTGAGCAAGCCCTAAATATTTCACTACATTGTTCAAACTTGGTATGTATCATTTTTATAGTAAATGGAACCAAATAAAAGGTGAGAGATGCAAAAAAAAAAATATGGCTTTTGAGCTCCACCCTATAGAGAACCCCCAATATTGAAACGGAAAAGATGAGCACACGAAGAATATTTTGCCTAGTCAACAGCTTAAAAGTTGCAGCTACAGCCGCATGAAATGAATTGGAAATAATTTGTGGTCTTGGAAAGATAACATTCCAAGACTAACCATTCATAGGATACAAAGCTGTATCACGACGGAAAGCATAATGTCCAATTTATCTAAATGGAATCCCAGTATGTGAGGTTTCTTCAGAATTGAAGCTGTCTTCTTGCAAGCAATTAGCTCTCTCATTTCCCTCAATTCCACAGTGCATTTAGTCTGACACACGCCATTGGTCGACGGGCATACAAGTCAACAGCGTGGAGTCGATTTCTGATAGTTTGTGTTGAAACACGGGTGCCAGTAGCCAAACAAAGTGGTCATTGCAGTTGAGTGGCACTCCTATCTCGGTGCCTCCGAGCCGTTAAAGCTAAATAGCGGTCTTCATTGGGCGTTGTAGCCGGTCTACGTCCTGTCCTGATCTATGGTCAGCTCTTTCAGTCTCTAGAAAACGGTTCCAGACCCTGGAAACTACACTTTGAGAAACTCCAATGGCTTCCGCTACCTCTGCTTGTATTTGGCCTTCCTCGATTCTGCCAACAACTCTAGAAGCTTCTGAATTGGTCAAATGTCTTCGTTGAGACATGGTACTCATCGGAACAGTGCTCTTACAGAACGTAGATAATTCTTCTCTGCCTTATCTTATAGTAAAGTGAGAGTGAAATTTCATTCGCTGCCGCTAAAGAGTCGTTTTCGACGTCAAACTCAAAATTTGCATACTATGAAGTTTGAAAATGAGCAAAATTTATATTCGTAACTCTCTGTCTCTTCTTCTCTTTTATGCAAAAAAAAATGTTAAAAAATGTTTAAACCCATTTTGTATAGGAAACTTACAATATCCTTTAATTGTTTTGAGCAGTGTATATCAGTGTGGGACACAAACTTACCCACTTTGGTAGAATCAATCTTATATCATCAGCAATCTCTTTATTTCAAACAACTCGTTCATAATATCTTACAGCTTTGTTCTAAATTAGACGGTAATTAGAAAAACTGAGAAATGTTGTCACAGAGCTTTCGAATAGTTCAAGAAAATCTTCCTTAAAATATTTGTAGCTTTGAACGAGCTGCATTTGTATTCTCCATGTGTTATCGTTTAATTAAATGTATAAGCTTATTCTTCAAAAACTAAAGGATAAAATTTCCAAGCTTGTTACCATATTAATACATTATAGAGAGAGTGTTGAAGTGGGAAACAGATCAACAAATTGGATCAGATAGCTGGGCCAGAATAATGAACGTTAGTAACTTTAAAGTAAATGTCTTTTTTTTACATCAGGTTATTCAACTTTAAATATTTGACTATCGTTGTTGTTGTTGTCTTGTACCAGCTAAGCTGGCAATTTTGTGGTTCACTGTCTCACTTTTCTAACTGTACTATGATTTGGTGTGAAGTCCGACTTCCACATTACATACACATGCCACAGGGACCCGTTTATAGGGTGTGCAATTATTAACAGCACAACAACGCATTCACATAAAGAGAGGACAAAGACAGGAGAGAAAAATACATCCAAGCCTGAGCCTAGATTCGAGTCCGGGACCAACAGATCTGGGACAGACTTCTCTGTCTACTAGACAAGGTGGCCGGCATTCGACTATGGTTAGCACTTTAAATGAATAATTTAATGGTTACGGTTATTTAATATGACATATTTAACGGCCAAAACTATGACACATTAATTGTTTTTTTTTTTTAGTTTCTTACTGTAAAGTTAGCAATTTTGCAGTTTATTGCCGTAAATTGCAGCTGTATTATACTGTAAAAACAACAGTATAATACTGGCAGCAGAAGTTCCAGTTTAAAACTGTAAAATGCAAGGTTGCACTGTTGCACTAAAATGCACTGTTGAATTTGCAACTTAACAGTTTAGCACTATTAAATTAGCAACCTCACAGTTTAGTACTATAAAAGTAGCAATTTTAGTTTATTACTGCAAAATTAGCATTTTTTAAATTAAAAACAGTTCACTTTGTGCGCAAATGGTTAAAAACCAAAAAGCAACGTCTAAAAGCACAAATAGGTCAAGTTAAAATTGGTAAACATGTTTCAAAGGCATAAAGCCTCCTTCTTCAGTGCCAAGCAAGAAATGGAAAGAACCAAAGTACCGGGAGAATTTAAATAGAAAAGGAGCAAAAGCTAGGCCAATCAGGACTGAGGAAGGAGGTTTTATGATTTGAAACATGTTTGCCAACTTTTACTTAACCTATTTGTGCTTTTACACGTTGCTTTTTGGTTTTTAGCAGTTTTTAGTTTATTACTATAAAATTAGTTGTATTATACTGTAAAAACAACATTTATTTTTTACAGTACTGATCTCATTTTGAAAAAAAAAATGAAACAATGACTTAAAAGTGCTTAACAGCAATCGGTAAAATCCTTTCAAGCTAAATCAAGATGCAATTTTATGAGATAATTTATTTAATATTCACTGGTTACATTACTTATATTTTAAAAATTATTATTTATTAAGAAATTCTTGATAATCTGTTGTGTCTGGCACCTCCAACGGTGAGTATTATCGACCTCTCACTCCTGATCGCACGGGTTAGTTTTGCCTGGTGTCCCCTTGCGTATTAAGAGAGGGATGTTTTAAAGAGAGAGACCCCCGAGGTCCGATAGAGAGCAGCGGGATTGAACGCTGGCTCAGATTGTTTTTTTATCCCAAAGATGTGTGGATATTATCTTATGCTTTTTGTATATAATGTAAAGTAATTGCGTGTGTGTATATATCAATAAATGTGACGTAATTCAGAGAAGTTGTGTTCGATTTGAGTTCATCCCAATAACGAACGAACCACAGCGGAAAAACATTGTAAGGGAAGCCGGACCCGCTACAATTATCATTAGCTTGTTATTGTTCCTTAAACAATTTAAAGTGAAAATGTATATCTTATTCAAGATTCAATTACTTTTTCCCTCCGCCTGAAATTTAAATAAATAAAAGCCAACTAAAAAGAAAGAGAGAAAGAAATAACTAAGTAAATTGATAAAACTGAATAAAAAGAAAGAAACACTGCCGAACACTTTTTGTCCCTTATTTTTTTCAAAAAAAAAAAGAAGAAGAAGAAGGAAATGTTAACGGCATATTTAAACATCGAAATTGTTCCAAAATTGTGCACAGAAAAGAAGCTCGCCAAGATTTTTTCATTCAAATGATTTGAAACTAAAATGTTTGTGTGATATAACGTTTTAATTTAAATTAAAATATTTAGCAAAAATAAAAGTTATTTTATAAATGTTACAGCAGACGTTAGAATAAATGATATAACTAAGAAATAAAATAATAAATGTTAAGAAATTAATATACATTTTATTTCCAAGCTTTTATAAGCAAATTGCTCAATTCAGTTGAGAAAAGAATGCTTTGAATATGAGAGATAATAAAAAATATTACGAATGTTTCTCTTTATCTTTCCTTCTCCCTTCTCGTCACGCCGTCTTTACTTTCGATAACACTTTTCTTTTTGTGCTTCTCAGAATGGCAACGCGTTTCTCTTGAAACGTCTCATGACCTTTCCGATGTTCGCCGAAGATTTCCGACTCCGGGCGATCGTTACCGATATTTGAGTTCGATAAGTTTCGACTTGGAGAAAAGGGCTCTGGGACAAAGATACAAATCAATGGGAAAGATTTTATTCTTTCTTTTGCAACCGAAGCTTTAAAATAGTTTAGTGCAAATAATGTGAAAAAGTATTGCACTAGAATATACTGAAATGTATAGCATTTTGGAAGCGTAAGATAACAGTTCTAGACACAGTGAAGCATTGATTTTTGCAAGGCGTAGCAAAGAAACGAAACAGGAGATGTTACGGTAATAAAGTACTTTTCAAAAAGGATTACTCTAAAGTTATTCCGAATTTTAAAATAGTAAAGAAAAAAGACAGAAATAAAGTGAAAGAATGCTGTTGATTAAAAGCGTATTCGCTGCTATAGAAAACACAACTGTCACCACTTAAAGTTAAGAGTGTCCAATGTCCATTTTTATTATATTATGGAAAAACTCCGCATAGCTATTAGCTTAGTTTAAGCATTTTTGGTACTTATGCGTTTAATCACGCTAGTGATTCAAAGTCAAATTTTTGACGTTTAACAAGGTTTTTTTTTTTTTTTTTTTTTTTTTTTTTTTTTTTTTTTTTTTTTTTTTTTATTATTCTTATTAAACCCTTGGCTCAGTAACAATAGAAATGTTTGTAATATTTTGTTTTTGAGAAAAGGTGACAAGCATACCAATATCTATTATTGAAAGCAAATATAACATAACAAAAAATATTTTCGACGACTAAATTTCTTCTTTTATACATCTATTTACGCGTGGGAGACTAAACACACATTACACAATCAGAGGCAGTCAACACCAGAAACAATGTAAGAAAACCACCGAAAATCTATAACTAGTTAGAAATTAAACACGGCTAGAGTTCTTTCACTTTAAGCGAAATATTTAGAAAAAATACGAACTAGTATTGACTTGTGCTTAAAAATAAAAAAGATGTTAGCTCTGTTGCTGTGCTTTGATTGTACAAAATCTTTTAGCATTTTATGATGTAAAATAAAAGAAAAAAGAAATACGGATAACACACCATAGGAATTGGAAGATAAAACTGAACCAAAATAGAACTTCCACTAGTATTTTTAAAACAAATACGATTAAGAAAAATGAATACATACAGGAAAATGACGCATAAAAGAACGGTTAAATAGATAATCAAATATGAGTGGATCATAGAAAAAGGGGTAAAACCCGGAAGAAGTCGTGTGATAAAAATCCCCGAGGCTGAAGAAAGGGAAGTATTTTTGAAGTAAAATTTCCCCATGTAGGGAATAATAGGTATCTTGTTCTTGAGCTGATTTAACAGTAGATGAGTAAAAAAGGAAAATAGATCATTATGGGGAGAAGAAGATTTGCGGTTGATGCAACTGAAAATTTCAGTTACTGAAAATAGTTAATGAAACCTTTCTTCCATGTAAAGATTTTTTAAAAACTTTCTAGAAATATTTTGCTGTATCGAAATTGAATTAAATTCTTTCTTTAGAGTGCACATATGCATCTTAGAATTGGTACATGTTTCTGAAAAGTTTATATGATAAAAAGTCTTCGGAGTCAATGTTTGATTTAACAACATCTTCCCATTTCACTTCCAAAATCAATATTTAAAGAAAATTTCTTAAAACAATTGCTTCAAAAAATAAACAAATAAATAAATAAATAACTGCGGAAATATGTTTCTGCTAAAACATGTACAAAATGCTTCTTGAGTAGATACGTTCTCCAGGCTGTTTAGATTGGTTAAACATTTCTGACAGTTTTTTAAAGACAATATTGAGCTTTGGAAGATTATTTGGCCAATATCTCAAAGTATGAGGGAAGCTATATATCTTACGGTGTGTTTGTATATTCCTTATACAAACCACAGACTACTTATTTTACCTCGTACAAATCTACAGAGTGCACTTTTATAATTTACAAAACTACATTAACAATACCAAATACCAGTCATTTGAGTTATGGATTCCCCTTCAAATCCTGCATATTAATCTACAATTATTTACACTAGTGCATGATTTTTTTTTTTTGTTTGCAGCGAGTAGTAAAAGGCTGAAAAGCGCTGCAACAGATCTTCAAGGAGATAAATTTGTTGTTCAATGCTTGAAATATCTTTAACTTAGCTACCATTAATTTACCAGCATTGTGTGTGTGTGTGTGTGTGTGAAATACTGAAACTTGAATTCTCATGCACATTAAGTTTTTAAACACATTTTAGTGCATACATTTTCCAGATATTTATTCTTTAACTTGCAACATTTCATTTAATGCTACAACTATAAGTTATTTGAAATATTTGGTTCCGTTCAAACTAAATCTTAGCCCAAAAAACTCGCTGACAGGAAAAGAATAACATGCTTCCAAGAAGAGAAGCTGTGTGATTTATTTATCATTTAACTGCTGTCAATGACGCTTTTAAAACTGAAATAACGGGGGAATTTTCTATCATATTTCACGGCTTAAAGCAGAGAGAATACTGAATGCCTGATCATAAAGAAAGAATGATATTCGTACTTACAAGATAATTCTAAGAACAAATGGAGATCTTTCGAGAAAATTATGGAGATGATTAGATACGAAATAGGAGAGAATTTATGTTGCGTAAAACTAAAGCCATTCTTTTTAAAGAAACTGAATGTGTTTTAGCTTACTTCAGGCCAATCATGTAAAATAGATTGCTTCACGTTAATGTTTAAGATATATGAATTTTTACAATGGCATTATGGCATACTGTTTCTTATTTTAACAATATATTTGAGTCTAGAACTTTTCATCGATTGTTAATTTCATGTGATTAACCCATATCCATAAACTTAATAGTTTTTTCTTTTCTTTCCTCACGGGAATTTTTTTTTTTCTATTTTTGTACATAAAAAGTAGTAGTATACAGGGCGTCTCCGTTTATCGTGCTGGATTTTTATTTTCGCAACCGTTAGTCCAGGATGCATACTTCCAGTGGCAAGCAAGGTCAAAATAAAGCAGCAGAGTTTTTTTTTTTTAATTGTACAAAATTAAACGAAAGCTTGTTTAAGGGCGGAATTCAGGTGAAACGTTGCATCTGCAAAAGTACGCTTGCGCAAAAGCACCGAATAAGCTCTTTTGCGCAAACAACGTTTCACAAGAAGCCGAAAATCCGAAATTTTGCGGGTGAAACGCACTTTTGCAGATGAAGCGTTTCACATGAATTCCGCCCTAAATCAAGTGAAATATGGGAATGAGGTGTCGCCACCGATATCTTTCGAACCAAAAAAAAAAAAAAAACAAGTTTATTCTAATTGGACCGTTCTCGAAAAAGGTGTTGGGGGCGGGGGGTGACAGACACAGACCAAAAAACAAACTTTGTCTGTCAGTTGTTTTAATCCTTTTAATTCCCTTTTACATGGAAGCACAACTTGTGAAGAGCACCTGCGGTATTTTTAAAACAGAGGTGTTAAGAGTGAAAATAGATATTTTCCTTTATCTTTGATGTAATTTCCGACAAGGATAATTTTGCAGTCAATGACATTTCTATCCGTGTTTTTTTTTAATATTATTTTTTTCTCGATTTCAAATTAAAAACTGAATGTGTTTGATGACGGTGAACATACAATAAAACGTCATATGTTAATAGTATTTTTATCTCTTTGAAGTAATAACTGATATCATAATTCGTGATAATTTCATTTCAACATCAAAAACACTATATGTTTCCTTTCCTGTATAGGAGCTCAAATTAACTGCTTTTTGTAGTTAATCATACTAGTTATCATGGATGATTAAGAAGCAACATATTTCATTTATAAAAATTAACACTAGTAAAATGAAGTTAAACTACCAAAAGCTCAAACATGTATTGTAATCATAAATAAAAAGGTAAAACGTAAGTTAAATTTTGTCGTAAAGTTGTTATTCCTATGAATAAATCTCTATGTTTCATAGACTCGATATTGATTATTTGCTTGCACACACAAGTAAAGGTTTAATATGAAACGTTTTTCACGTGCTTTGCAAATGGACAAATATGGGAATGAGACGTCTTGCGAGATGTACACGGTGAAATCGAGAGGTGGTTTCAATGTCTTGACAAGCCTTCAAATTTGGCGACTTTTCTTAACATTTCGCCAACTTCAAGACCCCATATCTCGAAAACGAGGGGACGAGAGCACTTCAGTTTTTGGTCAAAAAATGTGCTCTTTCAAATAATATAATTTTTTACTTTTTTTATTATTACATAGGTCGTGTGGTTCCCTAGTGCGAAATATCTTCAGTTACCTCTGGAGCCGATTTTTATACGATTATTATCAATTTTTCATCGATTATTACCAATTTTTCAAAAAAGGAGAAATTGGAGAAATTGATATATTTAGTTCTAATAGTGCCGAAAAGTTGCGATATACTATTCTTAGATATTGTGCAAAATTTCTTTGATCTAAATTAATAGGGGACGTTTATTATACATAATTCAGTAATTAAATTGTTTTTAATAATTTGTTCTATTATTAGTAAGGAATAATAATCCTTAGATCCAACAGAAGCGAAAAGTCGCTATATAGTTTCCTTAGAGCGTCGGAAAATTTTCGGCTGCACTGGAACTAAAAATTCCAATTACTTTGAATAAAGTATAACCTTAACGAATTGTGTTTTATGAACGGCCCCTGACGTAACTGAAGCCCACATCAATTAAAATTTGCAAACTCTCTGGCAAAGAATGCCATGTGAAAATTTTTAGGCAGTATTGGACCTAAGGATCATTATTTCTTGTTATCTTTTTAAGTATTGAAAAAACAACAAAATTGACAATTTTTTTATAAACGGAAAGATAAGACAGAAAACTAAAAATGTCAACTCAGATAAAAAAAGAAAAATGCTCACACTCAAAGAATACTATATTTAACTGTTTGGCAATATTGGAGCTAAGCACTCCTATTTTTCATTTTCTGAAAAAAATGATTAAAGTTAACGAACTTTCCATCAGTCAATTGATTAACTAATACAGCAATTTTAGTTTACTAATTTGATTGACAAATAATTAATAATCAATTGATGAAGACGCTCCCTAAAGAGGAAAATTTAGGGATTTTCTTTAATCAATTACACACAGTTCTCAGATTTGACTTAAAATCTTTAAATTGCACAACAGTTCATGTAATTTTTTAAGTTGTACAAGAAATGCAATCTTTTTTTTTTTTAAATATTGAAGGATAAAAGTCTAAGTTATGCTTAAAATGTCTTTTATGACATTCATTGATGTCATTTTTGAGCAAAAAATGAATAACTAATGCATTTTACCACAAATTGAAAATACGACCTCTAAGATTTCCCTAAATTTAAAAATTGTTTCATGAATTCAAAGATAAAACAGTTGACATTGAATAACATATTACATTTTTTTTTTTTTTTTTGCATTTCATTTTACAATTTGATTGTTTCTTTCAGAAAGTACAAAAATGTGCTTGAACAAAATATCAAACTGAAAAAGTCTTTAAAAATTACTTTTGACAAGCCCTAGAACTTCTTTCTTCCAAACAATCTTTCATTAAGTAATTAAATTAAATATGTATTTGAAGCAGCATAATAGAAGCAGGAAAAAAAATACAAGAAAAAAATAACATGCAAGACGGAATAAAAATCAAGACTTTAGGAAATAACATATTACCATTGTTTCCAAAAACGAAAAAATGTATAATTGTAATTTAAACGAATTCCAGACTAGTAAAGAAAATAAAGAAATCCCTAATTACATTCTGAAAAAAGGGGAGAACATCTTTATTCGAATCTTTTGTTTCGTATTTTGTTCATTGGATTTAAGGAGGTATAGTGTAGAATTTTAAATGAGCTCTCATATCTGCATCTGCGAAACAAGAGAAAAACGAAAATTGTTCTAAAAATGTAAAGAGCGTTGGATTTTACTTGGATGCTTCAAAAGGAAATTATATTCAATGCGTTTTGCATTTTTGGATTTCCATTTAAATTTATATTTGCAGACATTTAAAAGCAAAAATTAAAATTTATTGCAGTTTTGAGTGACATTAATAAAATAGAAGTTACATATGATTGGAATGACAAAACTGTCATAAAGTTACCTTATCCCACAATATGCTGTATTATTTTTTTTTCGTACATTAAAAATAAATGTCAAACCTACAGAAAGAATACAACAATGACTGGTTTAAACTTTGTACGAGAAGAATGTTTCTGGCAACAGCAATCCGATAATCATCAACCAGCAAAGCACTTAACCGATTGTGCTTCGAGTTCGTTGCAGCTCTTTTACAATGAATATCGTTTGAATTAATTTTTTTAGATATATACATACATCTTTATGCTAAATAACGGTATCTGCGCTTTCGTAGCATTCTAAACTTTTGAACTCCTGTTCATTAAGAATAAGATAGATAACTCCAGAAAATTATAAAAGAAATCATATTTCCCTACGTATTTGTTGAGATTTTAAACCTAAAGTATGATTGAAATTGTAATCCATATTTCTAAAGCACTATGGCTATAAAGAAGTACATAACATAAAATTTCAATAGACAAACGTGAGATTACTTTAACTAACAACTTCTCTTACAACTACACACCAAATTTTCTACGTTTTATCACGCACGGCATTAAAATTTAATAAATTCCGCAGGAATTTCAAAGATACACCCTAAAATTTTAATATTTGCTATTTTCGCTAAGATCAGACGGATAAATAAATAACTCGGGGTTTCCTTGGGAAAATCGGATTCATCGTTAGTGCCTCATGGAATAAATATTTATCCTGCATCCACAAAAATACGCGGGAAAGTGAATTCGGCAAATGCAACGCAAACGTAAACATTTTGCAAGTCCTCATCTTATTTTGAAAAATATGATTCCGAAGACTCGATGTGAATGTATAAAACGAAATTCGCCAGCCGAAGAATACTGCTGGTGCTTTTCTCAGCAGAATTTCAGATGATTTTCTTCTCCTTTTCTAGCATGTGGGGAAGGAGGGGGTGTAGGAGGAATATTTTGAAAATATGGTCAGTCGAATATCATAAGTTAGGTACATAATAAAATTTATCTAAATATGTTTTTACGTGCAAATAAGTTAGTAAGAGTCTGCGAAACAGCTACTGGTTAAATATATCTTGTACAATTTTAACTAAATTTTTCATTTAATTTTGTGCAAACAACCAAATATTACTTCTGCTTAAGAATTGTCAATATAGTATTCATTATGTAAAGTTTTATAGTTGAGGCAAAGATAACTTGACAGCACTGTAAAAATTATCAAATTTAAAGATCAAATTGGATTCAGGAATTAGACATACAGGGTGGTTATAAATTAACGTGAGGTGTTTGGGGCCCTCTCTCGCGCAAAGTACTGGGCGAAATATTGTCAAATTTGATGAGCGCACATATTAGAAAATGGGATTTTGATTTCTGAAATAAAAAAAAAAAAAAAGTTAAAAAATCGCCACCAGGCGAAAATTTGGCGCTGTAACAGCGTATTACTATGAATATCACGAGAATTAAATTTGAAAAAAAAAAAAAAAAAATGCTGAACAAAGCAACTTCGCAAAGAACAAATGACTGTTACTTGCAAATAGGTCTAATATGATCGCCTAAGAATATTCGGTATGGCCCCCAAGATCGCCCGATTTCAATCAATGTGGTTTTTGGTTATGGGGATAGCTGAAAAGTGTTGTGTATCAAAGACATGTTTCTGATATAACAAGTTTAAAAGATGTTATAACTTTTAAAGTCAGAGAAATCAAATCTGATATGTTACGAACTGCCATGAAAAATGTTGTGCAACGTATCCAGTTCTTGCAACTTCACAATGGTGATCATATTGAACTACATTTGGGATAAAAAAGCCATTTTTGCAAACAAAATTTCTTTTGTCAGCAGCATTTATTTTTTCGAAAATCGGAGTAATACACTTTTGCAGCGCCAAAATTCCCCTCGTGGCCATTTTTTAAACTATTTTTTTTTTTCACTACAGAAATAGAAATCCCATGGTCTAATATATGTGCCAATTAAATTTTGGCAATGTTTCCCCCAGTATTTCACACGTTAGAGGGCTCCAAACACCTCACGTTAATTTATAACCACCCTGTAGATAATTTAACTAAAAACGGAAAGATTTTTTTTCTGCAAAATTTATTTTTACATTTATGTGTGTATTTAAATTAGGATGTGTTCACAGTAATTTATTGAGTCAGTTTTTTGTTTGGCCCTCGAAAACAATTTTTATTTTCAAAGTATTTTGCCCTTTTTAATACGTTTTTTTTAGTTTCACATGTGGGTTTGTTTGTATGTATGTACGTAACTCTGAATAAAAGATAAAATTCACCTTTTTCACAAATATAAAAATAATATATTTAGCACTATTATTAATCCTAAACGCTACACTACATCACATGTTTCAGCTATTTGTGTGTATGTAACTCTGAATAAAAAATAAAATTCACGCTCTTTGCACAATATAAAAGAAATATATTTAATATTAAAGACTAAACTTTATTAAAATTTAACGTATTTTAATTAATTCTAAAAACGTATTTTTTAGTTTTTTAATCTATAGTTAAGATTATTTTGCATTAGAAGCATTTACATTCATGTACGTTATTTTATCAAAAGCTGACTTGAATATATGCATTACACCGCCACTCTGGATTAGGAGCAGTAACTTACTACTTAATTAACTTGAATGACTGATTTTTTTTTTTTTTTTTGTGTGTGTTAAAACAAAATAAAGTACCCGTTGTTAAATATATAAAGCCCGTAATTTTGAGTTTCAAGTTCTAACAACATAAAACTCGATTTGATTTTTAAGTTTTATATTGTTGAAAAATTTGATGCAGTTAAAATACTTGTTTTAGGCAGCTAAAATAACAATGTCAAAAATGATGTCGTCAGAACGATGATTAGTTTCTGTGCTTTTCAAAGTAGTTTGTCAAAATTTGTTACTTTTAAAACAATAACCGTTTCAATTTTGAATATTGACCTAATGGTAGATATAAAATTTAATTTCAAGACGTTTTCCTACCTGAAATTTCACTTGATAATGAATGTAAAATTTCAATGCTTGTGTTTTAAATTTTTAATTCTGCATGATTTTTCAATAGAAGCATAAAATTTTACAAAGTGATTTTTTTCTTTTTTTTTCGAAATTCATGTAAGCATATTTCACATGAATTAGGAACAGAACTGCCGAATCTAAACTAAACGTCCCTTCGTTAGAATATTGCTACTAACTTATAACTTTGAATGGCCACTACATTAAAGTTTGGAAACTTTGCGAAACTAATCCGATTTTTCAAAATATTTTCTTTCAAGATTAAAATAAACGGAAACCAATGTAAGAGAAGTAGTTGACAAACCACTGTCTCAGCTGACTTCTGCACTGATATAATACAGTCAAGTCATAATATGTGTTCAAAATTGCACATAATATAAGATTTTGGAGAAAAAGTTCAGAGTGTGAAAAACATTGAAGTACTTGTTTATATTGCATATTTGACTTGAGCACTTACCATTACGAATTTAATATTGGCTCAAATACCATACTCTAAAGCAGTGGTGCTTAACTTATTGCCTACGGGCTACATCCGGCCCACGAAGCTGATCTTTGTGAACCGTTGTTTTACGCAATGTTTTAAATCGAAATGCGCGATTAATGACAATGTTATAAATTTAGAACCAAATATTCCGAAATTCGTTTCTATAACTATAAATTTAATATAAGAAGCATCAAGTATTGTAACTACAATTATTGGTTTTTAGTTTTGTTTCCTTTTCCTATGTCATCTAGAAAAATTTCACATACTTTGATACTTTATATATGTTCATGCCCGCCAGAATCATTTTAATGTGAGGTGCGTTCCACATGTAGAAAAAGGTTGGGCATCACTGCTCTAATGCACGAAAAAGTTAATACAGTAAATAAATTAATTTTGTCTTAGAAAAGGCAAAACCAGTTATCTTTAAAGTTTTCATTTTAATAAATCTTTTATAAATATTTAACCTTATTTGTGCATTTAACTATAATTTTTATAACAAAATAAATTACCCAAACCAACGAAATAATTGCCGGAGAAAATAAATAACAGTTTTATATATACAAAATAATAAACCAAATAGTCCACTTAAAAATGTTTTTAAAAAAGATTAAGGAAAGTTCCACATTTAAGGATATATTCTCTATTTCAAAAATTTTTTTGTTTAAATATGAAAGAGAAATAGCCATAGAACGATTAAAGTAAAATCACAAATTCTCCTTTAATACTAATACGTAATTTTCCTTTTTCTTAAAATGAGAGCACTAAATTTGTTAAAATCTCACTTTGACCGAACAGAAAAAAAGGGCGAAGTATGATTTGTTCTCATAATTTCTTCGATAAGGTAAAACTAAGAGAAATATCGCTGTCTTTTGCAGTTCCCGATCAATTAACTTTTTACGAAAAAGAGCTCATATCATAAGCTTCTTCAACTTTTAAAATGTTTCAAGATCCCCCCCCCCCCTAACTGGCAGTCGTTTTCTTTTTCAATAAAAATTTTAAGACGTTGTTTCCTGGTTATCATCACATTTCGCCGAAGGGTTAAAATACTGAAGACAACTACCATTTATCGGCGAAAATAATGGTTATGATTTCCTTTTGCCTCTGCATTTGCTTCGCAGTTTTGCACCAGAATGGTTTTTCGTCTCTCGCGTTTTGCGGTTTGGTGATAAATTTGTTTAATGTGCTACTTGTTTTTTCCGTTTACACAGCTTGAAACTTCCATTATAGGTGCGAAAATATTCATGAAAACACTTAGAAGTGTCGATCTGGTGTACGCAGTCTTAATATCGCTTCAACCGTTTTAACTTATTGTTGTGAGTTATAAGCTTTGGAAATGCTTTTTAATGTTTTGAAGTGCTAAATAGCATTTGAAACCAGTAAAAAATTAGACTTTTTTAAAAAAATTATTTGGGTAAATAGGTAGTTGTACAAATCAACAAACACAAGAAGAAGATTATATTTGTACGATAAGTTGAGAAAAATATTTGTTAGTAAATCTGCATAGTGAGTCGAAGCTACCAAACGGTAAAATTATTTACTAAAGCTCCAATTAGCAGGTGCAGATACGTTGCAACGCTGCACCCAGGTCTGCGTTTGCTCCCATATTTTATTTTCCTTTTTGGTTTGGGGGCACACTCTAACCGCCCCCCCCTTCCCCTTAATCATTTACAGAGATATGTAATGAACCGTATTTCTTGCAGAAAAAATATAAATGTAAAATATATATATTCATTTTTGAAAGGTGGAGGCGTGCTTCAGTGTGTCCATTTTAATTTTTTTTTTAATTTGTTTCGTCTTAAGTAGGGGAATGTGGGGCAAAGTGAAATAGCGGGGCGAAATGAAATACTGAAATATTTTCATAGTTTGCAGCACCAGCAATCTAGCAGTACATTAACTAAGTTCCTAAACATATAGTTAATTCCTGTCAAAAAATAAACCGTTCCAAAGATCAACGAAAAAAAATATACAAGCCATTTTCAAAATGTGATACCTTTATTGTAATATTCGTGATTTTACAGAAATATTTCTTGTTATTATAAAATGATAAAATTTTTGTAGTTATAATTTTAACTATTGATTGAAATCTACTCATGTCAGGTTCAAACCCTATCTAGTTTATATTTGTCATGTTTTAATTTTTAATGTTCAATGTAATAAGTCAAGTGAACGCGGGCAGAGAAATAGCTCATTTCGTTTGCTTATGCATTCATTCACTAAATCACGTATGTATTTCTTTATTTATTAATTTATTCATGCTCTTTTACTTATTAATTCACTTACTTATTCATTTATTTACTTATTTTGTTATTCATTCTCCATTTTATTCACTCATTTCTTTTCCTCGTATATTAATTAATTCATTCGTTTATTTATTTATTCGTTTATTTTTTCATTATTCATTCATTTATTCATGCATTCATTTGATGAAAATTACCGTAACTCATCAAGTAGAAAACGTTTCATTAAAAATATTGTATTTTTCACTTTGCCTCATGGTTTTTTGAGGCGAAAATTTCCACTTTTTTTTTTTTTTGAAGGTGCAAAATAACTGCCAAAAATAAAAAATAGTATTTAAACCCAAGTTGTATTACAAAATAAATTGTTCCGTCTATATGTACACTGATTTTTAGAACAAATTTTTAATTTATTCATTTTGAAACAGGCGAGTCACCTTAACTGCCCTACATATTTTCACCTAAAATTTTCTTTCCCAGACAAGGTTTTTCTAATCGTAACTTCTTCACAGTAACAACAAACTAATCGGATGTTAAGATATCTTACAACGATTTTTGCGCGAATGGTTTGTGAATGGAAAACGTACTGTACCAAGGAAACCACACATAAGTAAAAGAAGTAAACTAGAACTGAGTTTGCATAGTTAAAAACAGCCTCTCTTTTACCTGCAACATGGGACATTCGTTTTTTTCCTTTTTATTATTTTATAATATTTATCGAAAAAAAGTAAACTGTTCGTGAGCATAAAACTATCACTCAGACGAATAAATTAATCGATACATGCAAATAGGGTGTGCGTGTGTGTGTATGTTCCTTACAGAATCCGCTATAGAATGCTCCATTGTACTTCCGATCTTTGTCAAATTTGGCACAGAGGTTTCTTTGATGCTCAAAAAATTTACATAAGGTTTTTTTTTTCTCCCATAGGGGGGGGGGGGTGAAACCCTCCACAAAAATATCAGTGAAACGGACTGTTTACGCAATGTCTGAACTTTTGGAATTCTGAAAAAAAAGAAGCAAAACAAGTCTGAATTAAAATTTGTACATGTTAACGGTAAATTTTACATTATTTAAAAGAAAATCGACCTGATAGTTGAACAGGCGTCACTTGACATAACTTTTTTTTCTAGGTAGACCATGCAACGCAGCTAGTGTTTTTATGTAATGGCTTATTCGCTAACCGAATGATGGCGAATCTTATTTTACTCCGAGTTCTTATATCTCTTTTTTTTTTAAACCTATTCTCCCAAAAACACGTGCTGAAGAATATAACAACATTTCTTTTAAAGACAAAATGTAATTAGAAAGCTTCAAAATAGGAAAATATTTAATTAGATTCGATCTGTTTAAAAAAAAGTCGGAGGAAACTCAATTTGTTAAAAGCGACGTTTCTTGAATTCAAAATAAATTTAATTTTTTACTTTCCTCTCTGAATTGAAAATTAAGATCAGAAGGGAAATTTCGTAACTGAAATAAATTTAATTAGAAATATTTAGATTCATTATTATCGTTGGGATGTCTGGATTCAGAATTACGACGCTATACTAAATTCAGCGAAACAATCATAGTAAATTATGTTTGCCGATAAAGTTATTTTCAATTCCAATTAAAATAAGAAACGGATTTAAAAAATTTCATGAAAAAGAATGTATTTCTCTTCAGTTCTTAGACTTAATGGTTTTTTCAAATTTCTAAAGATTTGTGCTTATTTAAAATATAATTTGCATGCTCTTACTGGTGAAAATTTATAAGGAGTTCTATAAACATCTGTTAGTTGACATTAGAGTGATGAAACTGTAAGTCTAATTTTGATATTAGTAATAGTAAATTATTTTAAAATAATCTTCCAAAGAACTATTGAAGGATTTGCAAAGTTGTACTGAATTATTTAGTTTTAAGTTCATATTATGTTTGGCGGGAGGTCATATTAATGTGACTGGACTGTGTAGTATTGATGTACTTATCCAATATTAAACTTTTGTTCCCAAAGTACGGCAGGTGCTAAAGCTTGGGACTAAAAAAATTTGATAATGGCCAGAAGCGGGTAAACCCAAAAAACCCCCTTTGAACCATATTCAAAAACTGCAATCCCACTTCACTTTATTCCGCATGTAGTAAAATTACATTATGTACAATGTACATACTGTCGGCCCCGCTTAAACAAATACTGTCGGTTCCAAGAAATATTATTCGATTAAATGGGGTATTCGATTAAGCGGGGATCTTTAACATTACGTCTATGGGTCATTCCACGGTGACTGACGTTACAGTTTGACTCTATTTTTAAATTAAAAATTCAGTACTGACTTGAAATAAATTTTTACCCCCTGAATTTGAACTAAAATGTAATTACAGAGTATACTAAAAGTCTTCTCATCACTCATTAGGTATGAGGAATTTTTTTTTCAGAAATTATAGGGAATCAAACATATGTGACTGATGTTACACAAAAGCGACATCACTAAAATTGATTTTTTTTCAATTTGAAATCCTCTTCAAACTAATAGCGTGAAACATAAAAAATAAAATTCCCATAAAAATTGAGATTTCAGACTTTATGAAAATACTTTTCTTGATGGAATAAACTGAAAAACTGATAGCACAGAAAATATGTAATAGGTGTGACTGATGTAACAAAGATTTCGGGACTGACGTTACGATAACAAAACATTGCTACAATAATAAATAATGTCTTTCTAATTATTAACAAAGCATAGATTTTGCCAAAAATTGAAGTTAAATTATAAGAAATAAAGAATGGCAACAAAATCTTAATTACACTAATTAAGTTTTACACATTAATTTCTAATGAATTGTCCTCTTAAAATAACTACTTCTGGGGAGGGCTAATTTTTTGAATTACTTTTTCTTTCGAATAATAAATTTCATTCACATTGTTAGGCCATTTATAAATATTTTACTGCTCAAAACTTGACATTAACTGGCTACTTATATTTTTTAATGGCACTAACTTCACCTCATAGAATTGACCATCATGTTCCACAAGAACCCTCTCTCCTGCTGCAGCCTTCAATTTCGAAACACATTTTGCTAAATTAGACTTCAAAAAACTGTTTTGAACTTTTGGTGATTCAGAAAATCACTGCCGAAACAGTGTTGCTGCTAATTACCTGCTCCAGCTTCTGATTTATTAAAAAAATATTACTCAAATATAACTATTAATAATATAGCTGCAAACTCGGGGGGAAAAGCTAAAACATTTTCACATTTCTTGAAGTGTAGTTCTTGAAGTGTATTCACATAGTAAAGTGTAAACTTTTTTGCACAAAAAAAGATATACATACAATCGATCGTGATTTGGATTTTCTTCACTAATATTGAAGTTCTCCGAATCTTTAGGAAAATAATGTGGCTATTTCTAAATCTGGTGTAGGCTACCCAAGTAGCATCAACTCATCGGATTTTGCTCGGCCGATCAACTAACTCCTCGTAAACTGATCCCGTAACGCACGACGATATCGTTTCGATCAGTATCCGAGCACGGTTTTCGATGAGCTACTTTTCATCGGAAAGCGATATCCTTCCGATCAATTTTCCCGATGAAAATAAGATGGGATATATTCCATCGGAAAATGATATCCTTCCGATCACTTTTCCCGATGAAAATAAGATGAGCTATATTCCATCGAAAAACGATATCCTTCCTATCAAATTTCCCGATGAAAATTAACCGAGCTATGTGTTATTGGAAAACTATGTACTTCCAATCAAATTTCCCGATGAAAATATGCCAAGCTACAGATTTCATCGGAAAGAGGTCGTAAAGATCAAATTTTCTGATGAAAATTTTCCCAATCTCAAATTTTTGTTAAATATACAGTGTTGGTCTCAGTATTCGTAGACTTGGTAGCGTGGTGGTAGAGCGTTGGCTTTCCGCGCTGATAACTCGGGTTCGATGCTGGAGTTGGCCAGTCGCAAATGGTTGGGGGAAATAAAAAAGAGGTTCCAAAATTCACTGCCACGGAACTAAACTGCGCTCTTTTTTTCTCTTTTTTCTTTAAATTGATCCAACTCTCATCGTATTTTGATCCAAAATTTATCGCCACGGAACTACACTGCTCGTATTTTGATCCAACTCTCATCGTATTTTCATCCAAAATTGATCCTAAATTCATCGGCACGGTACTGCACTGTTCGTAAATTGCTCCAAATCTCATTGTAAACTCATCGGATTTTGCTGCTCGGATTCTGATTGGCCGATGAGACATATTGGAGCAATTCCCGATGAAAACTCATCGAAATCCGATCACCGGCCGATGAGAATCTCATCGGGTTTTGATGAATGGCCGATCATCGGCCGATGAGATTATGCTGCTAGGGTATTATGAAGCTTTTGTGGTAATTTCACAGGAAAATATTGTACTGTAATTTGCTACATCAAAAACATATGTTTCAATTCCGCAAATTTGCTTTCTCATTTCTATACATTGTTTCACAAATAAATTCATCTGCTTCTAGGAGTATTGCAGAAGTTTTTTAGCGTCTTATCTCTTCAGAATTATCATTTTCCCAAGCAGTTTTGATATCTTTCCAGCCTGGTGCACGTCTCCTAAGATCATAGGGTCCAAAATTACTTAACCATGTTCTGTTTTCATTGACAAACACTTTAATTTAACTGCCATACACGGAGAGTTAGGAGTACTTGTTTGTCCAGTTTCAATTAAAAAAGAAAAAAATGACAGGTACTATTTAAAACCAGGCTCTTTTGTGTTTTACATTTTCTTGTATTTCTTTTCCTATTTTTTTTTTTTTTAACTTGATTCTAAACTTACTTTGAACTTAGCTAGATAATCACTTTACAAAAATTTATTTTTCTCTTTTTTTCTCTGCTCATTTTATCATACACTGTTTTTGATTTACTAATCTTCATATTTTCCGTCATTTTAAATTTCTCTCACCTAATATGTTGCCTTTTTGCAGCAGTTAGTGCCATTTGTATAGTTTATTTAAAGCATCTTAGTGAAAAGAGAAATGTGACTGATGTTACTGTGACTGATGTTACACATTTTAAGCAAGTTTTAAATATATTAATTCAATTACTTTTAAATATTTCAGTAAAGAATATTAAAGATATCATCCTAAATGAAGAGAATATGACTTGTTGTAATCTTGGGTTTAGTTTTGTTTAAGTAAAACAAACTTTTATACTATTTTGTGACTGACGTTACATGAATGTGAGAACTAATTTCTAAAAATTGTTTATAAAATAATTATAACAGTTTGAAGCTTCTTTGTTGACGTAATCTCTTCATTCATAAACTAAATTTCAATAAAAAATAAAACTGTAGACATAGCAGTTAATTTCATAAGTAAAAAAACTGCTGAACTTTCAACAGCTCGAAAACAAGAAAACATGCGCATAAAATGGTGTTGTCAAAACTTACCTATAAAACTTACAAGAAATAAGTTTATAGCCTTTTTAGGGTTATTTTATAAAAATTCATTCTTTTTTACATCATATGAAATCAAAAAACTATTGGTTCATTGAATTTTTTTTTCGTGTGTGATGTCTCCAGTTTCGTGGAATTGCCCCTATGGCATCGGTTCCGAGATATTTTATTCGTATAAGCGGGGTATTCGTTTATCCGTTACCCGATTAAGCGGGGACGACAGTACATCGTGGCAACCGCTAGTCTCGGCCTTTAGCATAGATGCACATATAATATGATGCCTCACTATTATAATATGACCATCTGTTGCTTTAGAGAAACATGTTTTATTTTTCTTTCTTTTTTTTAAAGGATGTTTCTTGTTTGTAAAAATCCATATAAATAAAACAGAGAATATATATAAAAAGCGGTTTATGCCCAAAATGTCGCGGGCCAAAATATCGTGGCTAAAATGTCGCCGGGAAAAAATGTCGCGGGCCAAAATGTCGCTGGTCAAAATGTCGCTGGTCAAAATGTCGCGATCCAAAATGTCGCCGGCCAAAAATGTCGAAGGTCAAAAATGTCGCCGGTCCAAAATGTCGCCGGCCCAAAATGTCGCCGGTCAAAAATGTCGCGGGCCAAAATGTCGCAGTCCAAAATGTCACCAGTCCACAAAATGTCGCCAGTCCAAATGTCGTCAGACAAAAATGTAGAAGGTCCGATATTGACACTTTGTCCCAAAAATTAAAACATACGAAAAGGCTTTTTTTCACCAAATTAGCAAAAGATTGTTAATTGCTGTTGATGAACGTGTGAGTTAACAATAGCATGAACTAAAATTTTTGAAAAATACTATAAAAATTTACCCTTTCGGCTTGTAACTGTTTCGAGCGTTTTCCAAGAAACAAATAGTTTTTAAATAAGCGTACGTTATTTATTTACAATAGCTTATTTCACCGTGACTCGCTATCTACCAACTTTAAAACGAATAGATTAGCAGCCCAAACCAAGTTTAATTGATATCGAAAAGAAAGTTTAAGTTTTAAAAAAGAAGTTGAAGAACAATGAAATGAATAAGACAGATATACAATGTTTGAAACTTGGCTTTTGTTAAAATTTCTTACATGATGGAAAGCAAGTCTATATTACTTAATAATAGATATGTTTTTATTTTCCTCTACATATAATGTGTAAAAGAAAGTATTGGATCAGTGAAAAATTGTCAATTTGGAAGAATTTACACGTTCTGACATGTGCTGAATTCAATTTTACCGTTTATTTTTTTAAAGGAAAATTTGTAAGTGCGTATCTGCGTGACCCATTTTTTGGGAGTGACTATACCTCAAAACTTACTGCATGAATTAGAATAAAATTTGGTACATACATGTACCAATATGTGATTCAGTGTTGATTGGTTTTTGCCGCTAGTTCTTCCAAGGGAGTTTTTACATACAAGAATGTAATGGAACGTTTTCAGCATAGCGTGATTACTATGTCTGAAGAAGGTTCAGACAAGGGCTGCGACATCGATGTCGATGTTTTGGAAACATCGATGTTTTTGGAATAACATCGATATTTTTACCATCGATGTTTGTGGGTCGATGTTTTTCCAACATCGATGTTTTGGGTTTGATGTTGTTTTCGATGTCGATGTTTTATAATCCAGCAAAGAAAGCCAAAGAAAAATATACGATAAGCATACCCATTAAAAAGTTTTCATATTTAATCAAAAGTTGCAATATTAACCTCATTTGGAAAAAAATTCTACAATTATTAGCAATGTTTTGTTTTCGATGTTTCTGAAACATCTCAAATTTGCTTTCACTTTTTTTTACCTTTTAATTGTTGTTGTTTCGCATTCAGTGGTTTTTTTTTTCCCGATGTCCTTTTTACATTTCAACAAAAAATAATAAAAATATGCGATAAAATAGATTCATATTTCTCTTGCCACTAGTTGCAATTAAAGTTTTTTTAATAACTAGCGATGATTTACAGTCAATGATTTTTAAACACTGTTGTTTTGCATTTAATTTTTTTTCCTATGATGTTTTACATTTCAGGAAAAGAAAAAGTCTTATAAAAATATGCGACAAAAAAAGTTATACAGTTAATCAACAGTTGCAGTATATATCTAACTGAAAAAAGTTTTCTTAACTGACATCGTTATTTTACGGTTAATGTTTTTCCAGGAGACAAAAGATGTATCAAATTGAGTGATATAAAGCGTCGCTTGTAATGGGGAGTAACTGATTAATAACTACATTAAAATATGTAAGAAATTGAAGAAAAACTGATCGATGTTTTGAAACAATACCATCGATGTCCTTATTTTCCAACATCAATATCTTAAAACATCGATGTTTTGCCTTCGATGTCGCACCCCTAGTTCAGATGAAATCAAATAAAAAATTGGTCCACAGGAAACGTTCAGACGATACGCCATAGCATCGATAAAGCAAAGCAATTGAACTTTTTATTTTTTCATTGTGTGAGTGATTTATATCAAGAAGTAATGCAAGTATTCAGAAAACATTTTTGTTGCAGAATGGTCTTAAAGGGCGAGATGCTTATTCATTTCTGGCGTTAATCAGCTCAGACATGGCATTGTACTTTCGTTACAATCAGTATTTAAATGGGGAGTTGAATATGATACCATTTTTCCTCTTGCTATATCACCTCCCCTTCCACCACCTAGTTGTTACAAAGAAAGCAATAATTCCATGAACGAGCGTGCCCTGTTCTGTTCTCCAATGCGTCCCTAATTTGATTTCAAACGTCCCCAACCTACTCTTAAAGAAAATGTTCTAGAAAAAAACTGTCGGCTGCGTGGTGATTAAACGGTATTCCGTTTTCGCAAAAAGGAAAAAAAGCCTTTACAACAAATTTATTCGTTTAATTTCTATGTGTGATTAAAAAAAAAGAAAGAATCCTAAATATAGTTTAAAAAAGCTAAAAAATACGCGTTTAGAGTAAATCAAATTCAAAAGAAGATTTTCAAAACTGTTGAATATCCGCAAAGTTTGCTTGCACTTATAATATGCATTTTGTGGACGATCGATGCCGAACTCAGAATTAATAGCAAATGCACTTATTATACATCAACATGCAATATAGTTTAGCCTTTAGTATTAATAATGGTAGTATTATATGGTAGTATATATATTACTTTTACGTTTACAAAGAAAGCGAATTTTATCTTTTATCCAGAGTTACATGCATACATACAAACAAACAAACAAACCCACATGTGAAACTAATAGAAGCTTATTAAAAGGAAGAAATTTCGCGTCCCTGGGTCCTAAGTACAGTCCCGAAAAAACTATATCATTACTTCGGTACTGAAATAATTTAAGCTTTAGAAGAAATCAATTTAGGTACATTTTTATTATTAAATTAAGCTAATTTTCTAAACTGCTACGTTTAAAAAAAGTTACTAAACAGGTGTGTTAAGCTTATTAGTAAAATTGAGCTACATAATGAAGCTGCATTGAATTTGTGAATTACTGGCTACATTAAATCTGTACTATGCACTTAGCGTCATTTTGGAACGGCTATATTTTGGACTGGTGACATTTTGGACCGGCGGCATTTCGGACCGGCTACATTTTGGACTGGCGACATTTTGGACCGGCGACATTTTGACCCGGCCACATTTTGGACTGGCGACATTTTGGACCGGCGACATTTTGACCCGGCCACATTTTTGACCGGCGACATTTTGGCTCGGCAACATTTTTGACCGACGACATTTTGGACAGGTGACATTTTGGACCGGTGACATTTTTGACCGGCGACATTTTGGCCACTCAACATTTTGGCCCGCGACATTTTGGGCACGCGACATTCTGGCTCGGAGAAATTTTGGCCGCGACATTTTGGCCCGCGACATTTCGGCCGCGACATTTTGACCCCAAACCATAAAAAGCACAAATACGCAGGGATACAACTTTTGTCGGATGTTAGTGCATCCATGAGCTCACAATGAAAAAGGCGTTCATTGTAACGCCGAAACACATGCTTTCAGTATCCCGGCGTATTTGTGTTTTTCAACGTGGCAATTATTCTTGAACATTTATTGGATTCTAAGCTATTTTTACTGACTAAATACTTTTTTTTAACGACAACGTTTCTTTTACTCTTTTAGTAGTATATTATTTTTCTTAAACGAATTTTGTCCTTTTCAAAAAAAAGAAGGGAGGGGGGGGGGAGATTATGACCACATATTCATTATTTAAATTATTCTGCACTTCCTAGAACGTTCTTTGAAAAAGAACTTACTTTAAGAACTTATCCTTAAAAACGAACTCAAATTTAAACAACCTTTCTTAAAATGACGGAATATAATTGGGAAAAATTCAACGACATGAAGATATTTAATTAAGTTCTAAGTTTTTCAGAAGAAGCAAGAGGAAGCTCCTTTTATAGAAAGCTTTATATCCTAAATTTTAAATAAATCTGTCATTTCCTACTTGAATTATAAATTAAGATTAGAAAAAAAATACATGAATAAATTTGATTAGAATATTCAAGCTCATTATTACGTCTTAACCTTCTAAATTTTATATTTAAGAAGTAAAAAACTTAGCAAAACATTCTTAATCACTAAGTTTTTCTGGAAGAAGTAACTTAGGATTTTTATTAAAGCAGATAAACGGATTAAGTATTCCTGAAGGAAGAATATATTTTTTTGGCAATATTTTGAAATGATCCTTTTCTCATTTTAATGAGCCTTTATTTTTATTAGAAACTAAAAGTCTTATTCATGATGTTCATACCCAAATAAGTAATGGAAGATTATCGTTCTACTTAATTCAATGAATGCGCAGTTTTAAATTTCTGCAAACTGAGATGAATTATCAGACATTTCACAAATACAATGTATAATGTCTGATGTATAATGTAAATGTCTGATGTATAATGTCAATGTATAATGTCTGTGTGACGCTCAATATTGCCCCTACTGATTACAAAAAATATTTAGCCAATTCTGACGCCAATCAGGCCACATTTAAGAATGCTAAAAGTACATACATCAGTTTAAATTTTGTAAACGAAAACTTTACAGGACTCGTGTTGGGGAATGTGGGGTAAAGTGAAATAGATGGATAAAACTAAAAGGTAAAATATTTTCTGCTCGTAGCTCCATCTATCAAACAATATTTAACTATGTTAACAAACTTATAGTTGATTCTAGCCAAAACAAGAAATAACTCTGAAGATTAAGAAAACATAATTTAAGTAATTCTCAAAAACAAGTTACTCAGTATATAATACAAATATTGTTATATGTTGTCTTTTATCAAAAACAGTTTCACATACTGAAATGATGGAGATGTTGTGATTAACAGATTAAGTATCCATTGAGGTTTATTGCTGTCCTTTACACAACCCCACAGTTGATATTAGTCAGGTTTTGATTTTAAATGTTCAACACTATTTGTGAAGTGTACGCGGGATATATTAAATCAGAAAAGTAAAATTGTTGTTTAATTATTTATTCATTTATTTAACAACTTTCAATTCATTCATTAAGTTTTTCACTTACATTCCATCACTAATTAATTTGGTTTGCTTATTAATTCATTCATTCACTTATTTCCTTATTCATTAAACTCATTTTTTTCATATATTAACTACTTAATTTTTGAATTCATTCATTCATTTCATAAAAAAATCCCTAAGAAAAGAGAAAATATTTCATTGGGAAAGTATTTTATTTTTCACTTAGCGCTATTCCAAAAAGAAAAAAAAGAAGAAGAAGACTTAAATATAGTTCTAAAAAACTAACAAATACGCTTTTAGAAATAAGCCTTTAAGCACACAAATTGCTAAAATTTAGCACATTTAAATATGAGTATTTTCCAGCAAAGATTACGATTAACGATGAATTACCAATTTAAGGTTCACCTATTTCATTTTAGTATGAAATAAGTTGAAACAATTATAATTCATGTTCTAATTACCTTACAACATAGGAACGAAAAATTGCAAGATGCAGAAAAAGTAGAGGTTCCAACAGATATTTAATAATACATAATTTTCGAGAGCATTTTTGATAAGCACCTGGGCAACGCCGGGTAGTAAGCTAGTCATATATATATTATTTCTCAGATGTGTTTTTATTTTCATTCATTTATTTTATTTTATTTTATTTATTGATTTGGTACACGGCATAATTTTAAGTTATATTTCATGAAACTTCAAAAGTAAGAGACATCCTTTTAAATATATTTGCACCTCTATCAGCGAAACAAACAATTCACATTTATTGTGTTATTCACAAAATAACTTTAACAAACGTACTTTTGCATTCTTTCTGTCAAGTCCGAATGCTTCGCATGGATCAGCTAGTTTAAATTTAGTAGAATGACTTCATTTATAAAGTAATTACTCAGATATTTCAAAATTTAAAAAAAATCCTATTTTTCTTGACTGTCATTTAAAAAAAATCACACTCTGACTGCATATTATGAACACATTGAGGCAGAATAAAATTATGACTTTTCAGAAATCGATTTTCATAGCTGTGAATAATAATCATGAAGCATTAATGGATGTCCTCCTTAATGACCATTATTAATGGATAAAGTTTGGACCGCATTTATGTTGAATTTCTCATCTAATTAATCATTCAGAAAAGATGATCATAAGTTTGGAAAGGGGAAGACAGAAATCATTTGATTAATGCCATTTTTGAGTGGAAGCGTCAATATGCACACACGCTGCTTAAATAAGTTTACCACACATTCCACGGCGTAAATTGTTTTAAAACTTTCGTTATGAGTACCTTTAAGACTTTTAATAATTAATTTTATAAAAAGACAAATCCATACTACACTTTCCGCTGAATCGTGCAGATTTATGGTTTGCATTAAGGGAACAATACGATTGTTTTGTGTACACTGCAAAAAATGAACCGTTGTTTTTACAGTATAATACTGGCAGCCAAGGCACCAATTTAAAACTGTAAAATGCACAGTAATAAACTGTAAAACTAGCAGTTTCTTACTGTAAAGTTAGAAATTTTACAGTTTATTGCCGTAAAATTTAAATGTATTATACTGTAAAAACAAAAGTAAAGCACTGGCAGCAGAGGTTCCAACTGTAAAATGCACTGTAATAAACTGTTGACGTAGCAGTTTTACAGTTTATTACTGTAAAATTAGCAATTTTACAGTTTAGTACTGTAAAAGTAGCAATTTTACAATTTATAACTGTAAAATTAAAAGTTTTTAATTACTATAAAATTAGCTATATTATACTGCAAAACAATATTCATATTTTACTGTGTACATTAAAATACTTTTATTAATGCATGTGGGGGATGAAGGCGGACCACCCTTTAACTTCAAAATTAACCTATTTTTCAGGTGGGTTTGCTTCACAATACAAAAACAGAAAGAACTTCCTTTACTTGAGCCGCCATGAAGAGGACTTTGGTATAAAATTAGAGTGTCATTTTTTTAAAGTGTCAAGTTTAAACAAATTACTTCACAACTCTTCTTAGTCTTTTCTTAGCATTTAAAGCAAAGAATAAGGTATATATTATTACATTTCATTAAAAAAAAAAAGATTTAAAAGCATGAAAATAATTATGTTTTTTCTGTGCAATTACTTGAAAACTCAGACCCTTATATCTACCAAGAGCCTTTGAATAGCAAAGCAGCTTTTGTTTCATTAGAAAGCTGGTAAAAAGTACTTATGATTCCACAAGTAAAATTATTTTTACCTTATCCCCCACATGCATTTTTTTAGCATTGAAAACTGGATTTTTTTGAAAATTTTCAACTTTAGGGGGGGGGGGCATATCTCATAATGGGGCGAAGTAACAAGCCAATTTTTTTATATAATAAGTAACCATGCATATAAATCTATGATAAAATATAGGGCTTGGTATTCTAAGCTCTTCATGCGTTTTTTAATTTTTAAAAGTAGTAAAAAATGAGATTTTCATCGCAAACTTTGACCTTGAAAAAAATAACTATTTTTTTTAAATTATGAAATAAATTGATATCATACATAAAAAGATCTCTTTCTTAGCTTTCCAATGAGCTATGTTTGAACTCAAAATCATTGATAGAAAAAAAGTTATAGTTCATAAGACAAAGCATCAAAATGCCCTATTTTTGCTGTTGCCAACAACAAAAATGACCTATATATCAAAGGGTAAATTTTTCTAAAATAAAATAACTATTTTTTTGAGGTCTGGGAAATAAAAGGAATGCACCTGCAAATTTTTATCAAAATCAAAGATAGTGATGTGCACCCCATTTGTTGATTTAAAGTGGAATGATCCATACATAAAACTATATAAATTGATAAATATTTAGTTACGGAGTCAGTAACACCAAACGGTGCAGTAAAGAAAGTAAGGAAGGTATCCCTTTAAATGTAAAGGTCGGTCAATCAACAATAACACATTACACGTATTGCAAATATTGTACTGTAAAATACAAGACACTTGAGAAGCGTATTTACGACACTGTGAATAAATTCTTCTTTGCAGTTTTAGGAGAATTCAAAATATTGCAAATAGATAACTTGACTATTTTTACAAAATTGTTTTATTTTGCCATTTTCTTGTCTTTTTTACAGATTACTTTAGTACAGTAAACTCTTGATTATCTGTGAGTGGATTATCCGCGAGGGTCTCGGGGAAGACACTAACACAACTGATTTTTTCGAAAAAGCACGTATTTAAATTTTTGTTTTTTCTTAAAATGTCTTACCCGAAAGTACAATGTACTTCATCCAATAAATTATTTTACCTGGACGTTATCATAAATACTACTTCTTTATAGATTTTATATGCTTGAGAACCTCAAGTACAAATATTTTTTTTTTATGCTGCACCTATCGTCACTGTTTGTACATATCACGTTTTAAGCGTAGTGCAAATATTTTTAAGTCAAAGACATTTTTTATCTTCTTTACCCCTGATTTTATGTTTGTTTTAATCGGGTTATCCGCGATTTTTCTTATCCGCGATACCCGTGCCACAAAATTCCACGGATAATCGGGAGTGTGCTGTATCTTTACTAAGAAACACTTCAGCTCTACATTTAGGAAATATTTCGGAACTAGGTTAACGTTCTAAATTGAAGTTCGCTTTCAATTGCTTCATTTAACATCGTCTTTTTTTAATACAAAATCAGTAAAATTTGGGTAAATGTAAAAATATACAAGAATCATTAACGGTTTCGCTTTAAGTGTTACCCTATCTTGAAAAATATATTAAAGAACTTGGAACCTGAATGTAATCCTCGTTATATTTTAAAGTTACAGTTTTTTTCATTGTGCTTTTTAATCCACTTTACAACGGAGTCTCAGTACTAGACTAAGCAGCAGCTGAAGTCGCAAGGACCGCTAAAGAAAATCAGGACATCTTTGAGATTTACTGAAAATCTTATGATATTAAGGAGAGCTCCGGAAGTCGTAATCGTTATCCCAGCAATGGCTCTTAGCAGCAATTTCATCAGCTGCGGTTTATTGCTTTTAAGGGCAGTAAATGTCTTTAAAAGTCAAAAAAACTGGTTTACACCATTACGCACTTCTGCACAGCAATCTAGACATCTTTTTAAAGTGTCCTAACGATTAAGTGCTTCATTTAAAGCAAGAATTGTTTTATTTGAAAATTGCATTTCTCCTTTTTTTTGTAATGACTCATCAGTTTTCACGCTCAGCAACTTTTTGCGGGAAAAAAATGTTTAAAACTAGAGTAGAATAGTAAAGATTGAACAACATTTGAGAAGTACTAATTAATTAATTTTTTTAACTGCACACATTTATCACCATTGTCAACAATAAATATTTTTCAGTTAATAAGTGGCCTTGGGTTGTGAAGGACAGGGGTGCCCACAGGGGGGGGGTTGGATTATGGCGTAAAATGTGCCATCAAAATTTTGGGGGGGGGATTTTTAAAAACTAATTTATTTATTTATTTATTTAAATTATTTATTAATTTATTTTTTTGATTTAAATTATTTACTGATTTTTTTAAATAAAAATTATTCATTAATTTATTTTTTAATTTAAATGATTTTTTTTATTACTTTATTATTATTTATTATTTATTTAATTATTTTTTCTGTGTGTGTGTGCTTGGAATGTGTGGAAGAGCAAAAAAGTGGTTCTATTCTGCGCATAATTAGTACTTCTAAAAAGAAATAACTAAAAAAATAATAGAAATAATTTTTTTAAAAATAAATAAATCATTTTTTAAAAAATAAATAAATCATGTTTTAAAAAATAAATAAAAAATATTTAAAAAAATAATAATATTTAAAAAAAAGAGGGGTAAAAATAAAAAATAAAAAGCAACAGAGGGTTGTGAAAAATGCTGGGAAGGAATTTGCGCCATTGAGCTTGGGGGGGGGGGGGGGGATGGGCACCCCTGGTGAGAGAACTGTTTGGGTTTTCGGTAGTTTGCTTATCTTTAGAAACTGCAAAATTCATGTGTGCTTTTCATCCGTATATTTATCCCATAAAATTTATGAAATTGCTTTTCCCTCCCACATTGCATTACACAAAACTGCCATGCCATGATTTTTGCCATGAGTAAGGGCCCTGCTCCACATCAGCGTAAAACGCGACCGAAACTGAAGGCAGAAACCGAAAATCCGGGTACTTTCCATAGGAACACTATTTCTTCCATTTTACGCTTCTGCTTTATTTTTCTGCTTTACGTCAATGTGGAGCAGGGCCCTAACTGTTTAAACGAATTTTTTGCGTGCGATAAACAGACGAATTTACTGCAATTGCAGTCATAAAATTTGATAAAACACTAGTTTTTAGGTCAAACCCGTGCACTGCAAAGTTCGTGAGGTAAAAAAATGTTACGGCAAATTGTATTTATTCAATCTGCTCTCCTGTTTAATATATTTGTGTATTTATCCGCAAATTAGGGCTTTAACACCTCTAGGAAAAACAAAACAAAACAATGAGACATCAGATAGAAGTTGCGTGCTTTCTTCATCTTTTAAAGTATATGTATTTTACCACCTTTTCAGGGAAAATATAATAACTGCTGCATTTTTCTCGAAAAGGTGCAATTGACTGCGAATGTAAAATGGTGTAGGGTTGGTTAGGGTAAGTGGGCCCCCTTTTTAGAACAGTTCGTTTTTGAAGCCTTATACAAAAGTTTTAAAGCAAAACAGCTTAAATTTTTTCACTTATTTCGTCTTGGACATTATTGATAAACACAAGTTCAGCATTGTTTCCTAAAAAAAAATGCTTTAAATATTTTTACCTATCTTTTTCGTTACAAAATGGCGTGGGGGGCCCACTTACCCCCTAGGAAGGGGTAAGTGGGCCACCCTCCATTGATTTATATTTAAAGTGAGCATATTTTGGAAAGGTGTTTGTGGGTCCTACCTGACAAAGTATGAAACATTTTAGTAGGGCATATTTTTCTGTAAATGTATCCATTAATGAGATATCTACTCACATTTAAATGTGTATGACAGAAAATTATAAAGCGGAATACAAAACAATTATGTCTGTGAAATTCTTTAAAAGCCATTAGGCGCATTTTTTGCTTTTACATATAAATTAATGCTGAATAAACATAATTGAGTCGATTAAGATCATATTTGGTAAAATATAAAAAAATTATAGGTTGAAATAAAATTTAAAGCACTTAATAGCAGTGTCTTTTTGACGTTTTCTGAGGGAGAAACATTATCATTTCATCCTCAGTTATAATTCCAACATCATCTACATCAAACCAATAAAAAATGTAGTTATTTATATTATTTGTCTTCTTTCTCTTTATATTTTTTCTTCTTCAATTGCATCAAATTTTGCAGTATTTTCTTCATTTGTACCATATTTTAAAATCAGACCTTCAAAATACTTTGTGGTTTTCTTTGATGCAAGTTTCACAAATACATAAATACCAGCTTTTGCAGTTTTTGTAGCTGAACCATCAATTTCTTCTAGGTCTCCATAATCATCTTTCATTTCGTGAATTTCGTCATAGAAATTGCTTGATCAAAACTACTTTTCATTCTGAAATCATCATTCTTATGAAGGGGCCCACATACACCATAGTGAGGAGTTCCACTTACCCTAATAGAGTAATACCACGGGGTAAGTGGAACCCCTCCCCTTAAACACTTATTAATAATACTTTGCATAAAAATTCTTATTGCAATGTGTATTTTAGGTTAAACCCTACAAGAAAACTTGATGAACATAGAACAAATAATGCAAATTACATTGAAACACTTCTTTGAAAAATGTTCCTTGAACTCGCAAAAAAAGGGAATTTTTTTTTTTTTTTTTGACATAAATTATATGATCCAAAAAAAAGTTCAATGAAAACCAAATGTATGCAAAAGCAATCACTGTGATGTATATTGACATGATCAGTACAAAAAAAGTATAAAAACCATATGCGCATTTCAGTTTTAAGGGGGGTGACCCCACTTACCCCAGTGGCCCACTTACCCGAACCAACCCTAATTCACAAAACGCTGCGTTTCGTATTTTGGTACATCTCGATGGTATCAAGGCCAAATGCTTTGTGTTTGAATTGTTTTTGTATGCTTGTAATTTCCCTAAACATCAATAGGAGGACATAGAGACCATATAAAAATCATATTTTTAATATTTTTCACTTTTCTTTTTCTCGTTTCAAGCTTTTGATATCTTAACTGTACACCTTATTTTGCCCATTGTTGCAACTGGAAGTATGTATCCAGGACAAAAGGTTGCACGAATAAAGGTCTTGTCGGTGAAACGGGAGACGCTGTACATTCGATACAGTAAACTCTCGATTATTCGCGAGCGGATTGTCCGCGGTGCGGATTAACAGCGAGGGTCTCGGGAAATTTAGCTTTGATTTTTCTCAACATTTCTTACCCAAGAGTGCGGTGTACTTCATCCAATAAATTATATTACCTGGGCATTATCGTAAGTACCACTTCTTCATAGATTTAAATGCTTGTGAACCTCAAATACAAATATTTTTTTATGTTGTACCTATCGTCACTGTTTTTACATAGGGTAAAAGCACCAGTAGTCGGCCATTTAAGAGATCTTTTGTTGATCTTGGCTAACCTAGAACTTTCAGCTATCAATTCAGCAACAAAAACAAGGTAAAACTTTAGAATGAACCTTTCTGATAGTGAATCACACCTACTTGTTTCAGAATTTTTTTAAAAAAATTATGTTAAAATCCAAGCTGTTGTCAACACTAGTAAATGCTTCAGTAGTCGGCCACAGAATCATCTTAGCTGAAAAATAAGCAGAATTGCAATCTTGGATAACGGGCACACCATTCAAAATGGAAGGACTCATTACTAATTCAAAAAAAGTACCCAAAACTTAACTGCCACTGGTTGATGATTGAGGATAGGTACATGAATGTGTGAATGCGTCATATCTGATTTTGAATTAAAAATCTACTATTTATGAGGAGTTTTATGTCATTGTGGCCGACTACTGGAGACTGGCCGACTACTGGAGCACTTACCCTATCACGTTTTAGGTGTAGTGCAATTATTTTTAAGCAAAAAATATTTCTAATCTTCTTTACCCCTTATTTTATGTCTTTTTCGGATTATCCGCGACAGCCGTGCCACCCAATTCAGCGGATAATCCGGAGTGCACTGTACTTGAAAGCATTCTAAGGTGCCCTTGAAATCAAGTTTCGAGTGCGTTTTCTTATACCTCTAAACACTCAAGGATGCAACTTGGAGCCGAACCGATCGATGCCCGTTCATTGTAGTGCCAAAATGGGAGAGGGCGCAATTAAAGCGAGGCGAGGCCGGAAGCAAATCAGGGGTGATTGGAATTGCGGAGGAACGTGCGACTTCCGAGAGAAAAATGAACAAAATTGGAAAAGGGGTGGCGCGTACAGGCCGCCCGCTTAGTCATCCATCGCCCGGGGCCGGGTTACTTAAAATCTCCATTTTCCTGTCGGAGTGCATCCTAATGTAAATAAAATCAATATAAGACGCGGTCTGCTGTCTAATGGTTCATTTTGAGGAGGTGTAGTTTTGCTAGGAGCAGGGTGATTCCCAGGAGTAGCCTCCGAGCTTGAAACTTATTAGCACGAAAAAATAAATACGTCAAAGAAATTGAACGCATACAGTCGAGCCTGCTTAATGGAATAGCCATTTTCGCCACAAAAAAGATTTTAATAAGCGGGATATTCTATTATTCGGGATCAAAATATGCATTATAGTGGTTTGGTATATTAAAAATATATTATATTAAGCGGAATATTCTTTTAACCAATATTCTATTGAGCCTGCTCTACTGTATTATGAAAGAAAATGTGCGGATTGGAAACAGCAAGATTATTTCATTAAAAAAATTGCTTTATTAATTGTTGACAAAAGCAAAAATTATATTACTTGTAAAATTAATGGCAAAAACTATAAAGATAATAATAATCATATAATCATACTCATATACATTAAAAAAAATCGGTTGTAACTTAAATCTCACTTTGAAATCCCTTAACTACGATTCAATCAATCAATTTTTAACTCTTGTCAATCTTAAGTCCAGGAGAAACTATTTATTTGAGTATTAAAACCTTTTTCTATATTCTACCTTTTTTCTTTGAACAGAAAACTAAAAACACATTCAGAATTTGCAATTTTTATGATTTTTTGACGATAAAAAATAGTTTTTAACCGCAAGCAATTTAACTTACACGTCTTAATTTTTAATATATTTGAATAATTAAAAATACTAGTAAAATAAATGAATTAAAAAATATTTTGTGCGTGTTCTTCGGGAAATGCTGCAACCAATAAAGTTTCAAAGGAAATCTGCATGCTACTCTTATATACTAAGGCTTTGAAAGTACTGGAATTTTGCTGCAGATACTTTTTGTTAAATGATTTTGAGATGATTAATATTCGATAAAAACAAGTAATAAGTGCTGAGTTTTTTCTATTAATTTCTATTATTAAAAATCGTTTCTTAAGTTCCTTTCTCTGTTATAAGATCTTTCCACTTGCAGTTATTTATTTATTTATTTTTTGTATCTTCTCGTTAATAAACTTCTCTATGCCTTCATAAATCAAGGTAAGCTTTTTATATGGTTGTTCAAAATTGCTTTGTAGTTCGAGAATACTTGATTTACAGAAGATTAGCGGTAAATGCAAACTATTTTCTCTTTGTGAGCCCCTCCTTTCCCAGCCTTTATATAACTAATTAAATGAGTTGTATAGTTTTCTCTTCCTTTAAAAATGATGACAACAGAATAGTTTTCATTATATAGAACGTGCGTCAGAAGGAGTTTAATACCAAAGTTATTCAACGAACTAATTAATTTTTGTGGAGTAAATTGTAAAGGGAAAATGTTTGAAAATTTGGGAAGTGGGGGAGACTGGGGTAAAATGAACCACCCTCTATTATTTGTATTATTGACTTCTTCAAATGTTTCATATTTTAATACATAAATGGTAGCACTATAATCACTTCTATTCTCACTTTCTGTTTAATTTTTAAAAAAAGTATGTATAAATAGTTAACTTTAATTAAGTGCATTATCAAATATAGTATCCAAGGAATATGTATGTATACTTTCAGCTGTAGAAAAAACATTACTTTGAGTGTAAGCGCTCAAAACTGTTATAAGTGGTTCATTTTACCGCGGTCTCCCTTAATTGTGATTCTTGGAATTAAATCCTTTTTAATTTCAAGAAGAAAAATAAATAATTAACGCCAATTGGTATAACTTTTGCTTTGGGGGGAAGTAAAATATCTATTTCAATCACCGATACTATTGTAGAAGAAAATAAGGCCTCTAGTTTTTATCGATTTTGTTTTGGGGCCCCCTTCTAATCGAGCTACATCTCAGACTACATAATGTCTCATATACCAATTGTTAACTTGTTTTATTATTTCAATGTTGAGTTTTATTTCTGAAGCAAATTTCCAGGAGTCATTAATATAGCAAATCGAATTTCATCTTCAGGAAAGCATTATCCATACTCATTGCTACTACTTACTCGTAATTGACGGGGTTGCCTTGGGGAGTGTTTAACAAGTGCCATTAAATCTCGAAACCAATAACAACTGCATAGGGGGACGACGAAAAGAACATAAAATGCTCCGACAAGTACAGGGGGAGAGGGGACTAAATCGTCTGGATTTTCCCAGAAAATCTGGCAACCACTTCATCAATGCCCTCCAGTACGGTAATTTAAAATCTCCAATTTCGAGTTGTACGGGGGTTGAAGATTGGGAGTCAAATTCGATATTTTGAGATGGAGTCTTCCTTTAAAGTAATGTCGGGTTAATAGAGGATATTTTGCTGTGGGAGGATTGGGTGGAATGTTTTTACGCGATGGGAGGGCTTTTCTTGAATGTGTGGACACATAACAAACATAATTTAAAAAAAAAAAAAAAAAAAGCGGAGCACTAATAAAATAGCAGGCTAAAAATTTCCTTGTATCAGTTTGGGGAATAGTTCGTTGAGATGACCAATACTAATACAAGGAACTTTTTGTTGATTTTTTTTTCGTTCAGTAAAATGAGTAATGTGATTTTTTAAATATTTAAAAACGTTTAAATATTTAAAAAAAAAAAAAAAAAAAAAAAATATATATATATATATATATATATATATATATATTTTTTTTTTTTTTTTTTTTTTTTTTTTCTTTTTTTTTTTGAAGAAAATTATTTGATTAAAAATTCTTCATTTTTAACCCACGATGCAACAAAAAAGGGGGCTTTAAGTTTAACGTTATTGTATGTTAGTGGTATTGTAGCTCCTAAACAAAAGAAGTGATTTTCATTTTTATTATTTCTTTTTTTAATGCTTTGATCGAGAGGTTTTTTTTTCCAGCAGGGTCTCATTTTTATTACAGCTTAAATTCCAAGAGATATTAATTTTAAACCGCATTTTTCTTTAATTCGGCAGTTAAAACGTGTTTGAATACTTAAAATGTTAATATCAAATGAAATTATCTGCGTAAAGTTGAATTTGTTTGGAGGTGGTATGATTAAACACATTAGAGGGGATCTAATTAGCTTTAGTTTTTTTTTCTACGGTCGGAAATTGGAAAATGAAACTTTTTTTATTTAAGGGTTTTGTACGTTCTACAAGTACCCTTTGGTTATTTGGTTATGTCTTTGAAACTCCAAGCATTTCATGAAATTGTTAACGATATCAATTTTGGCAGACGATCGGAGAAAACTCAAAGAAAGATTTGTCAACAAATGAAAAATCATTTGTTGACAAATAAAATACTTGTACATCAGCATGGCTGTTACAAAGTTTTCAATATTGCTTGCCGATTCTGCTTTTGGGATTAGCAATTTTTATGAAGTCTTTCCTTTTCCATGTTTTCGCTTGTAATCTAGAAAAAATGCCTAAATATATTCAAATTTCATACTCGCTCTAACTGGCGAGATTCATATTAATATAAGACATGGAAATCAGGGTCAGGGATCTGTCAAATTATAATTTAATATTAGTTACTGTGTTGTTAGTGCTCCTTCTACTCATTGCTATCTTTATAATGTACAGGGTTTTTTTGATTATGCAAACATTACCCTTTACGTACCTAGTTCAAGCGCAATTTAAAAGAATACGAATCATCCAAAAAATCAACTAACTATAAGGTACTTATTCAGTTTTGATATTTGTAATTTTTAAGCATTTCATTGTATTGATATTTGTCTGTTTTTCTGAAAAAAAAAATATCTGTATGTGTGTATGAATTTATACATATATGAAATTCAACATAAACCAATCAAAAAAAGAAAACGAATAGTTCGTCCTTGGGAAAACATTTACTTCGTTTTCGATAAAAGAAATTCAAAACCATGTAATAATCTAAAAAGGAATGAATCGAAAAATCTTTTATCGGTAAATTGCTGGGATAGGTTAAAGCAATCACTTAAAGTAAAAATCAGTTAATACGACAAGAGAGCCTTTAGCAGATCAGATGTTCAAATTTGTTTTAGAGTAAGAGAAAAATAAGCTTTTGAAACGAAGTAGATTTTGTAAGATTTAATTCCTTTTAATCTAGAAAATATTTTAAAGCAGCAGGAGAAACAATTACATTCATCCAGTTTTTTTTCAATAATAAATAAAGTTGTTTTGATTGAGTACTCAATCCATTAACAATTATATATAATATTATTAAAGTTTCAATCAATTCGCCAAATAAACGTTTCAATGAAACTTTTGAGATAACTGTAGTGGCAAGATTTTCGAAAACTCTCAACGAACACAGCAATTTTGCCCTTGAAGTTTAACATAATCCACCGATTTAACCGTAATTTCAATGTAAAATTGGTCGCCAAATTTAAATTTATTAACATAGGGAACAGATTGTGTCAGGTAGCTCAGCCTCAACCATTCTTCCATGATTTTAATGTGAACATTAAAAGGCAAGAAATATCAAGACACACGGCAGTGTGTCAGCCAAGTTCGCGCTGCACATCTGCTAGTGTATCTTTACACGAACCATTTCGGGCTACTTTCGACCCCTCCGTTTCTCAAGAACTACTTCATCTACATGCTTTAAATTTTGTAAGTCTATTAGAGTGACATAGAACACCCATAATCGTAAATTTTATGAATATATCTCTTTTAGTTTTAAAGTTATTAATACTTGAAAAGTGAAAATATGGCGATTTTCTTATTTAGATTATACACTCACTCATCAAAATGTTTACCTACTTCCAAGTGTCTCAGAATCTTAAAATTTGGCATCAAGGGATATTTCCATACACTAACTATGGGAAAAATCTAAAAAGTCCAAAAACTACATTAAAAAAAGCAAGAAAAAAAAGCAATTTTTTATGAGTATCTTGGCGCGATTTATAAATGGTTCGTCAAACAAAAGCGCCAAAATGCTTGTAAAACGTTGCCAAAAATAAAATACTTAAGTTTAAAATCAAATGTTTTATTAAAAGCTGTTTCAAGACTTAGTTTGCCTTGACGGAAGATTAAAATAGTTTAGCAAGATGAAATAAATAATTCGAATTCTAGAGATTGACTATGTCACCTTGCGGTGACTTAAGATATTAACCAAGTAGCTAAAATATTCTATTCCTCTTTTAAGAAACATATAGGGTAAACACGAAGAAAATTTACTTGTTTTACCTGTTTCTTTCGTCATTGATCATAAATTGCAGCGTCTCCTATTATTTATTTGTATTACGAGTAAAATCATTAATATTAAAAATATGTCGAATGTAGCATGGCCTATGTTATATCTGCGTTTTCAGCGTAACTGAAATCTCATGTTATGTGTGTATTAATTTGTGTCTAAATGAAAGCATAACCGTTACTTCGGCGTTTCAAAAATGCATGATATCCCAACAAAAACATAAATGTGAAAGAGGAGCCAAGTTCGGTTGAAACAACATTTGGGCAGTTTGAAGTAGCGGTGTCACCGACAAAAGAATTGAAATCTAACAGGCTCCAAGTTCTATAGCTGTTCTGTTAACTACAGTCGTGAGAGTTATTGAAATGTTCATTAATTTATTTTAATAACATTTCGTTAGTTCCTTTCATATCGGCTTCTGAACTGGGCAAGTTTTAATCGTCATGAAGTTACGTTCAAAAAAGTCCGACTTCCGTCAGTTAGAAATGAACTTGCCAAGTTATAAGAAGCCGATATGAAAGGAACTAACGAAATGTTATTAAAATAAATTAATGAACATTTCAATAACTCTCACGACTGTAGTTAACAGAACAGCTATAGAACTTGGAGCCTGTTAGATTTCAATTCTTTTGTCGGTGACACCGCTACTTCAAACTGCCCAAACGTTGTTTCAACCGAACTTGGCTCCTCTTTCACATTTATGTTTTTGTTGGGATAATGTCTTTCGCACCATCTCTTTGAAGTGTCTTATCATCTGCAATCTATAACAGTAACCCTCAAATAAGCAAGATTTCCCTGGCTGGCAGGTTTGGTAAATTTCCAGATTGTTGCCAAACTTTACGATGGCCAAATACGAAGAGTAACTTCATAGCGGTGTTACCGAAAATGTCAGAATGGAACTACACTGGCGGAAAAAAAATCCCAACACCAAGAAAGACTTGTGTTAGATAAACGAAATTTGGTAGGCGTGTTTATACGACTGAAAGATGACATCGATTGAAATTTCGTGTTCCGCACATAGGTGTGGCGCAGCTGGCGTCACTCAGAACATGCAAATAAGGCTTGTTTTAAAGGCGTGTTGTGAAGCACGTGTGTATTATTTTTCCGTGAAATTTGACGAATTGCATTCATGTTAGCCAGGAATACCTTTAAGAAGACGAAGAAGCCATTATCAACAGCTCACCGAGTTTAAACGAGGTCGTACAATTTGGCTACGAGAAGGTGGATTTTCATTTCGCGATATTGCAGAAAGACTTGGGTGGGAATGTTTCCACCATGCACGATTATTGGAAGCTATGGGCAAGGGATGGTACTACCTCAAGAAGATCGAGTTCCGAACTGCCACGTGGCACGACTGAGAAGGACGATCGCCGAATCTTGCGTAACGCTGTGGCGCAGCGTACTGCATCTGCGGCTGACATTAGAGTTGCAGTTGGTACCGTCGTGATCCAGGGAATGGTAAAAAACTGTTTACTTCAAGGACAACTCTGAGCCAGGCAGCCTGTAGCCGGTATTCCATTGACTGCAAACCATTGCCTTTTCCGACGGCAGTGGTGCCACGACAGAGCTCACTGGAGGTCGGAGTGGAGATCTGTTGTAATTTTTGATGAAAACAGATTCTGAATTAGTGCCAGTGGTGGCTGTATATTGGTCAGAAGGAGGCCAGGGGACCGCCTGCATCCAAGCGGTCTACGGCCTAGACACACGGGACTCACACCTGGAGTTATGGTCTCTGGAGCAATTTCCTACGATAGCAGGGGCATTCTTGTGGTTATCCCAAACTCACTGACTGAAAATTTGTTGTCAGTCTGTTAATTTAACCATTAGTACAGCCCTTCATGAGTAACATTCAAGGGGGCGTTTTACAACCGGATAACGCTCGCCCTCACATCTCTGCTGTAACGCAATGTGCTCTACAGAGTGCTGACATGTTACCATGACCTGCAAAATCACCAGGTCTGCCTCCAATTGATAACGTATGGGATATCATGGGATGGCACCTCGAGCATCATCCACAGTCAGCAATGACGGTCCTAGTATTAACGCAGCAAGTGCAACAAGCATGGCACTCCATACCACAAAGTGACATTCGGCACCTGTATGACATAATGCATGCACGCTTGCAGGCTTGCCTTCAATATTCTGGAGGTTACACCCTCTATTAAATTAACATAATTTCACATTTGCACAGCATTTTCTTGAGCTTAAATTAACCAGTGATCTTGTACATTTAATCAATTAAACATGTTAACTAGACAATTGCATTACCCAAATTTCATTACTCTACGGCAATTTTTTCTTGGTGTTGGGATTTTTTTTTCCGCCAGTGTATTAAAAATTTAGGTTTGGAGGCATTATATACATGTTTTAAACATGCAATAAAATACTTTTTAGACTGCAAACAACTACTGTTCCTTCACAGAGCGTTTTCTTTTTCTTTAATTTGGAGAAAGAAGTGTTTCACTGGCTGGGAGGTTTGGTAAATATCCCTATTATTGCCAAACTTTACCACGCCAAATACGAAGAGTAGCTGATAGCCATCGCCATTTTTTTAACAATAATAGTTCCATTCTGACATTTTTGGTAACACCAAATTTTGAGGAATTCAACTGAATAAATTTAAATTCCCTCCGACCCCTCTGAACTAAAATTATTATATCCTTTAGTTCAAATGCGCTCCATCTTTTAAACTCCACTTAAAGTCATGTTAAAGTTTAAATCAATTCGCCAAATAAATCAAAAAGACAGAAAATTAAGAAAGAAATAAGAGATATTAAGCATTCAAATTGAATAAATTTTCAAGGCTTAAATCTATACGCACAATTTTAACCACAAAGTAACTTCAAGGACAAAAGAGCAGCTGATCAGGAAAATGGACCTAGTACCATAGTTGAGCGTACATAGTTAAGCCTTGAAAATTGACTAAATTTGATTAATTAATATCTCCTGTCCTAATTAACGGACAGAAACGTGCTAAAACTTTTCTTTTTCAGAAAAAAAAAACCCTCTCCAACGATATATAATGTTTTGGGGTGGGTGAAGGTTTCCCCCCCTCAATTATGGTGGATACACCAAAAATGAGACTAATTAATTAATTTAAAAATAACTAATTCGAAATTAAAAATTTGGGCTTCGAGGTGCACGAGGGCGGGGTACGTTCGAATTTTTGAGCCAAGTTTCAGGTCTGTAGGTGCTGTGGGGGCTTCTGGCCAGCGGTTACAAACGTACAAACAGACAAACGAACACCGTCATCTTTATATATATAGATTTGTCAAAAGTTTTTTTTCTTTGTGGCAACGCCGAAACTTCTTCTATAACTTATCATGGTTTAAAAGAAAGGTATCATTTTTAAAGATTTTTTTTGACCTCATTCAATAAAAATGAAGATATCCTTTACATTTTCGTTATTTTGGCGAAAAAACCCCATTTTCTACTTTTTATTAAAAGTTGTTTTAATCACAAGGGAAGCTAAATGAGTCTCAAATGGTTAGAGCGCCGTGCTAATGATCCGAAGGTCATGAATTCGCATCTCCATGCACCCGAAAATTCTTTAGCAAAATTCTGATCCAAGTTTTGATTAATATATGCAATTTATTTTGCTATTTTATTCCGCATTGCTTTAGTGTATAGCATCCCAAAATAGAGGGTCATCATTTTATTTTATTTTATTTTAATCAGTGATACCTTCCGTTCCTGCCATCTGAGTTGATTAAAGCGATGTGAAAATAACGCAAAACTTGTGGGTTCGATTCCCCCTTCGCCGAAAAATGCCATTTTGGATGGACGGATTTTCCTTTGGCAGAATGCTGATTGCAATTTCAATGAATATAAAATGTAATCACATTACAGGATTCTTAACTATACAGTTGTTTTACAAAAATTAGAAACGATACCATTTATTTTAGCCTGATCCATATCTGTATCAGTATATGATATTATTTGTCAAGGGCAAGTTTTTTCTTGGGGGGGGGGATGGACACAGCATACATTCTTTAATATGTCAACAATACGTCAACAAGCTGCAAAAGTAAGATATCATTTTTAAGGCTTTTTCACAGCTGACAAAGGAAAAAAAAGTCATTATTTGTCTATTAAAAAAATCACTTTCAAAAGCGGGTTTTTGAATTCCATTTGTCTAGCGCAGGTATTTCGCACAGGTCAGCTAGTATTTTTTTAATGTATAAAAACTGATAAAAGAAGTTATAGTTAAAATTTTTGCTCGCACAATAAATATTGTTTAAAGTTAATAGCTACAAAAAAAAAGATTTCTGTTTATAAAATTAATAATTATAATTTAAACCAACATAATAGGAAGATTATATCTTCCCATGAAAAGCAAAATGTGTGTTTTTGTGGAACCTTTTTTACTTTTTTAGCTTATTATCCGGCGTTGCCCGGTGCTTATTAATACAACATAGCTAATTATAATTTTGTTTTAAACTTATTGCATGCAAAAATGAAATAGGTGAGCCTTAAATTGATAATCCACTGTTAACCGTAATCTTTGTTGGAAAATACTCATATTTAAATATGTTAAATTTTATCAATTTGTATGCTTAAAGGCTTATCTCTATACTAACTATATCTATATTAACTACATACAAAGTTGATGTTTATGAGCTTTCAGGAAATAAATGAATTTGAGTCTAAACGTTTCTTTTTAAAACAGAGTCATGTCAGAAATGATCACTTCTAACGACAGTCTTCTTCAGCAAATCAAAGAAAATTACATTTTGAGCATCGGTCTTCCTTTAACAAGCTATTCCAGATAGTCTTAAATGGAACCGGGCGATGTAAGATACAGTAAATCAAATTTGGAGCAAAAAGAATGACTGCTGAAATTATCCAGATGGAAAGAGTTCCAGATGGAATCAAGAAGAATGGGAGGTGGAATTGCTGTCATGTTTCTTTTCTTCAAAGAAAAGAAGGTTTCCGGAATAAACGGCGAAAGATTCTTTTTGATGACCGAAGGTCAAAGAGTCACCGTTAATGTTTGCAGCTTACTTCTTTGCGCGGTTGAATCTTTCATTTATATATATATATATATATATATATATATATATATATATATATATATATATATATATATATATATATATATATATAAAAATAAAAGACTCAAATAAAAACCACGTAAGTAAATACTGATTATAAAATTAAACTTTTGTGACAAAACTAAGATCCGGAATTATTTACTTACGTGGTTTTTATTTGAGTCTTATATATATATATATATATATATATATATATATATATATATATATATATATATATATATATATATATATATATATATATATGTAAACATTCTAGAATATTTGAGCAACGTCATCTAAAATGGTCACTCATTGATTTCGAAGTCAACGGGGTCAGTCTATCCTCCTTAAAAGTTTTAAAACGCTGTATTGATATTCCATGTATATCAACCAGACTAGCAGTTCGAAATTATTTAATTTGAAAAAAAAAGTGTTAAAAAACTGATAGATGAGAAGAAACATTAACGACATATTAATTTGTCAATGCCATAATATTTTAACAAGTTCTGTCAAGAACTAAGCAAGCCTACTTTCCCGTCCACTAACATCAACAGCCATCTGATCATGCCTAAGACGGCAAATGTATGTCAAATATATTTTTAGCATATAATTTTGATTTCTAAAAACGAAATATGTCTTCTACAAAAAAAAAAGGATCAAATCTGACTGACTATTCAATCAAAAGTCATTAGGATTAGAGAGGGTGCTGGAACCAGTCAAAATTGAACGAAACAAATTGCAAATTGAAAGATCAATTTCGGAAATGTTTGTAGGTATACTCACCGAGATTTTTTGAAAAAAAAAGTTTCAATCAGACTGTTTATTAATAAAAAATCGGGTGTGGTGCAAGTTGATTGAACGGTTCAAAGTCGATCGAAAAATTGTTCAAATCGAAAATTTAAATACGGAAATGAGGTGTCCTTGCCGAGACCGTTTAAAAAATTTTTTTTGCTCAGATCGGCCTGTTCATTTAAAAGTTATTAGGAGGAGACTGACACATCAACAGAGAAACAGGTACACACGCACAAATTGTTCCCATCTCAAAACCCTATGTTCCAATTTTAATTTTTTTGCATTTATTTAATTATTTTATTTATTTTCAATTTTTTGCACATACTGATATTTTTAAAATCCATTAAGTCACTTTGAATGTTTTACGTCTTCATTTTACTTTTACAGGAAAATAAAATTTAAACATAATTTATGCAGACAATAATGAAGAAATTTATGAAGAAATGTTGAAAATGAAGTAAAACAATATGGTAATAGCCAAGGAAAAATAACCCTATAAAAATACATTAGAACGATATTAATATTAATTTCGGAAAACAAGTTTTCATTTTTAATTCTGTAGTTCAAAAAAGTGCAAAATAAATAACTATGGAAGGACTATGTTTTAAACAGCAGGCGTTACCGAAGTATTTAGTTAACATAAAGTAACTAATTTCATTTGTAAAAGAAATAGTTGAAAATAACCAAAACCTTAAATTACGATATCAATATTCATAGCTAATACAGCACAGTGTTAAACCAACTTGTACAATCTCATCACAGTTTTGCATTTGATTTGTATATTTACTTTGTTTCCTTGAAATCGAAGTTCGAAAACTTGAAAACTGATATGTCTTACACATGGCATTGTCACAATCAGTTATTTGAATTTTTGCTACATTTAATTCGTTTGAAAGAAAGTGTGTCGAAAAAACTGAAGATAGTTATATGAAAATAAAATTTTCCCGACTCCTGGACACAAATTAAGAGCTCTCAATGGAACAAAAAAAATTTAATTCCTAAAATGAAATTTGTTTCATTTAAGATATAATACATGAAAACATTTTTTACTGTCTAAAAATGTGTTCTGTGTTCTTAATATTCTGGTCGTAAAGGGTAAAACATATGCTTAAATTTGTTTTGTCTTAGAGCTCTTGTTTCCCTTCTAATTAAATACAGAGATAAAATTTTAGGATAACACTACATCGTATTTTACTACCTCGAATAATAAACTTAATTTGCTTTAACAAAACGGTTGTTAGATGCAAAAGAAAAAAAATGGGGGAAGATAAACTTCACGCTGAAAAATTAACATAATTCTTATACGATGGTTACACGATTATGTTTTCAAATATTCTTGCTTAAATTTGACGTCCTAAACTATCTGTAACTAAGTTGCATGCTTACGTATACTATCTTTCTAAGTTTTAATGAGATTTTTTCTATGAAATAATGATAGAGCACAAAAGAAATTGAAGGCGATCTTTAAGGTTTTAAAATTGCAGCATTACTTATATGTTTTAGCTGCATATAATTTTGATGAATCAGTTTTTATTGTTTAAACACAAATGGATATAGGTGATCAAGTTATCCCAAGGCACTAGAACATTAATAACCAGAGTCCCGAAAGATATCCAATGCCTTAAAAGTTTGAACAAAAAAAAAAAAAAATCTAATGAAGAACACTCAAATTCAAATTTTTTACAGCAATTTAAGCGTACGGATGCGAAAGTAGGTATCTCCAAAAAGAAAAAAAAAAAAAAGTAGGAGAATGAAAGGGCAGAGTGAAATAGCGGGGCAAAGTGAAATGGTAAAATATTTTCAGTTTGCAGCGCCACCTATCCAGCAGTGTTTTAACTAAGTTCCTAGACATAGAGTTGATTCCTGTCAAAAAAAAGTATAGCTAGAAGATCAACGAAGGAAAATATACAAAGCATTTTCAAAATTTGATACTTTTATTGTAATATTCGTGATTTTTCAAAGATGTTTCTTGTTATTATAAAATGATAAAATTTTTGTAATAATCATTTTAACTATTGATTGAGATCCACTGATGTCCAGTGCAATCCTTATTTAATTTAGCATTTGGCATGCTTATATTTTAAATGTTCAATGTAATTAGTCAAGTGAAAGCGGGGCAAGTGGATAGGGCAAAGTGAAGTAGCTCATTTCATCATTTCTTCATTTATTAATTTATTTACATGTTTTTACTTAATTATTTACTCATTCATTAACTCATTTTCTTATTCATTCTCTTTTTTATTCACTCATTTAATTTTTCTCACATATTAATTAATTTATTTATTCCTTTATTTACTTATTCGTTTAGGTAATGTATTATTCCTTCTTTATGTACAATATTTTTTAGAACAAATTTACCATTTGCTCCTTTTGCAGCAGTTAAGTAAACTTAACGATTTCACTTTGCCCCACATTCCCCTACTAGAAAATGGTTTAAGTTGCAATTATTCTTTCTTTTTTGTTCAAACCATTTATTCGACCATTTCGAAACTCTGTAACTATATCAGGTTTTGGAAAAATATTAAAACAAGATACAATGACATTGGGTCATTTTTTGGTAGTATTGCACTAAAAAACTGAAAAGAAAAAATACATTTGCAAAAAAAAAAAAAAAATTGGAGACACTTACTCGTGCTTTCGTAGCTACGCTCTTCAACACGTTAGTCTTTCGCATGTGGGAAATGATGTCATGAAGTTTTTCCCTTCTTGCACTTAATTCATTGTGCAAGTTGAATACTAATAGGAATGAAAGGATAGCTCTCAATATACTCATTGATTCGGCCGTTTTGCGATTGCTCCATTGTTGTTTCTTAGGGCCCTGCTCCACATCAGCGGAAAACGCGACCGAAACCGAAGGCAGAAACCCAAAATCCAGATACTTTCCGTAGAAATAACCATTTAATCCATTTTACGTTTCTGCTTTACGCTCGCGTTTTCTGCTGATGTGGAGCAGGGCCCTTATTCTAAAAACTAGTAGATTGAGTAGTTCATCAGACATACTACAGTGTTAAAACTACAGGTTGCATGTGGCACCTTTAAAGGTGAAAAGTTGTACCACCAGTGGCACCCCCTGGAGAGTGCCATTTCGAGTCAAGTAGCATCCTATGGGTACCTTATGGCAGCAAATGGGGCAACCTAAAGGTGCCATAGGGAGCCTAATATCCCCTTTAAGGTTGTCAGAGGGATTCAAGTGGCACCCTTCAGGGGGTACCGCTGATGCTACAACTGTTCACCTTTAAAGGTGCCACATGCAACCTGCAATTTTAACAGTGTACGCTTGGAAAAACTTAATGTGAAAAGCAATGTTTCGAAAAAGGAAACAAACAATTAATAATAAAATAATATATCCAATAAAGAATAATGTGTAATTCAGGTAGCATTAAAGAGCTTAATGTGGATAATTTTGCTTTACCGTTTTGCTCACCAGTTGTTGCTCAACAAGACACCATAAATGGTGGCTATTGGAAGTAGTCGGAACCATTTGGCATTAAGAGGAAACACTCTCAAGACGTCAAAGATAAATGATCACTAACGCCACGAGATTCGACCCCACTAGCGGTCATTTCGGTCAGAGCTGGGAAGGTGAGGGGTTGAATATATATCTACTAATGGTTGTTTCACTTTGAACCCAACCCAAAAGATATGAGTGCAGATAACGAAAATATAATAATATAAAATACTTCATAGACATTTGGATTTCATTAAGTGAAGAGCACTCGATAAACTTTGGAATAGCTGCGGCAATTTCAAAAGATTTTAGTGTGTTCAAAAACCATACGCTGCAAAAAAATGAGTTGCTGTATTTTTACAGTATAATACTGGAAGACGACGTTCCAATTTAAAACTGTAAAATGCACAGTAATAAACTGTAAAAGTAGCAATTTTACAGTTTCTTACAGTAAAGTTAGTAATTTTATAATTTATTGTCGTAAAATTTAGCTGTATTATTCCGGGAAAAACATCAGTATAATACTGGCAGCAGAGGTTCCAGTTCACAACTGTAAAATGCACGGTAATAGACTGTTAAATTAGCAATTTTTCAGTTTATTACTGTGAAATTAGCCATATTATACTGTAAAAACAACATTCATTTTTACAGTGTTGCTGAAAATAACTGTAAGTGTTACAAGATATCCATAAATAATGAAATTCACTTAAAAACTAATCCTGTTGTGGATTTTTGTGATCACCAAACTCAGAAACGACGTGTTTTTATTCATTGTATATCTGAATGTAATAGGTGGGATTGCAATGAAAAG